>JAPEBW010000171.1:0-77366 GCA_027405785.1 Ophiocordyceps robertsii
GATACTAACGGAATCCGCTTAGTAGTTTCTATAGTATTTATTATAGTTAAAAACGTTATAAACTATAATTAAACGTCGTAGCTTATAGTTAAGTAAGCTTTTAACCCTTTATAGTAATATCTTAAAGACCTTAATAAGGTTTAACTAGTAATATTCGTTATATCTCCTTAAGTAAGCCTTTATAATACGTGCTTTAAGCGTTCTTATTATAAGGTTTTATAAAGCTTCCTTAAAAGTAAAGTAAGGAGTTTAAGTATAGCTATTTAGATTTTATAATAACTCCCTTAAGTAAAAAAGAAAAGCTAACGTCCTTATTAGTTTAAAGGAAGAATAAAGTAAAGGAGGTACTAAGTAATAGCTTTATAATAGCGTCTTCGCGCTATATTAATAGTATGCTATCTTTATCTTTTTAAAAGGTTTTTTAGCTTACCTAGCTAATAGTAGCTAAGTAGCTTAAGATAGCTAGTAAGCGGCTCTTATTATAAATCCTTACCTCTTACTTAGTTATATATCTTCGTTTTTATTAAGGCGATTAGCGCGTTTAGCTAAAACTTATAGTAAATTTTTCTAACTTTTCTTTAAAGCGTACGTCTTAGCACTTATTAAGTAGTAAGGAGTCTTTATACTAAGGAATGCTTAGATTCCTTAGCAGGATATATAATAAGAGACTAGCTTTATTTAGGCCTTATTTTATATTATTATCTTACTTACCCTTTTACGCCGTTTTTTAATCCTCCGCTAAATTTCCTATACTACTTACTAGCTTTATAAGCCGCTTATAAGCGAGATATTATATCTTACTTACTACCGCTATTATAATTATCCCCCGCTTTTTATTACTAGGCTTTTTAACTTATTATCCTTTTTATATAGCGCTACTACCTACGCCTTTCCGCCGACTAATATATATCTAGCTACTAAAAAGGTATTAAGGTAAAGGTAAGCTATCCCGCTAATATTAATAAGTATAGTTAGCACTAAGGTATTAAATATTTAGATTCTTACTTAAAAGCGGGTAATAAGGTCTTTAAAAGCCTTAATACCTAACTTCTTGCTTTTAAGGTTTTAAACGTGCTTAATAGTCTTTAAGAACCTCTTTATAAAAAGGGCTTTAAAGGCGAGAATATAAAGCGCGTCGTCGGTATAGCTAATAAAGCGGATATTAAAGCTTAAGAATTGTATTGCTTAAGTTAAAGTTAAGTCGCGTTTAAACTCTTCGCGGGCCTATAAATAGAACTTAGCGTAGTTTATAGCTAGGTAAAAACTCCCGATTATTATAATCTTATCGCTAAAGTATAGGCCTAAAAGGCTAGGCCTATTAAGGATTATATTAGTTATTATTAACGGCTTTTATAAAATTAAGCGGCGGAATATATCGCGAGGCTAGTTATTGCTATCTTTTCCGGTTAAAAAAGAACGGCGGATAGACTATAGTAAGGCGCTTATATACTTTTATATAGCTAGGCTAAGTATAGTAGCGGGCGGAAAAAGCGTTTGCTAAGTAGGACTAAATAAGTCCTTAAGGCTTATAGTAGCTATAAGCTAAGAAAGGGATTTTATAGTACGGGCTAGACCGTATATAAAGCAAGATAGGGTTTTAGCTATAGTAGCTTAAGACGCCGCTATAAACCTAGTTATAAACTAATTAAGCTAGGCCTTAAATATATAGTTAAAGATAGCGCGGACGTCGTTTTAATTGTTTAGCTAAAGCGGGTTTTTACTAGCTATAGCGGGTACTATAAATCTTAAGACTATAGCGAGGTTAGCTAACTTAAGGGCATTAAGTATTAGCTAGTTATTTCGCTAATAAAGATTTCTAGCTACACCTTAAAAAATATATAAGCGGCGGGGGCTTTTAAATAGTAAAAGCTAAGTAAAAGGTATAGCTAAGTTACCGCGAAACCGGCTATTTAAACCACGCTATAATATAGAGCTAAGAGGTAAGTCGTTTAAGTTAAGTATTTAAAGAGGGTAGTATAAGCTATCCTTTATAGTGCCGTAGTTTAAGTTAAATCCGTTAGCTTAAGCGCGGCTATAAAAGGCGGTATAAGTCTATATAAAAGCTTAAACCTAAAGGTTTTCACTCTCGCTAAGGGACTTAAGGCTATAGAGGATAGCCGCTTAATTTCTATAAAGCTTAAGCGCTTACTTATATCCTTTATATTAAAAGTATAAAGGCTTATAGGAAAGCGGGCTAAAAAAGTAGTTATAGAATAGCTAGTCTTAACTATAAGAGACGTTAAATAATAAAACGACTTAAAACGGGAGTATAAAGATTATAAGCTTAAAGTAAAGAAAGTTATATATATAAAAGTAAGCGAGGTGCGGCGGGCTATAGCTAATAATAAAGGGAAATATAGTTATAAAAAGAAAAAGAAAAAGGAGAGAGAGCGGGCGGCGGAGAGAATTTAAAAAAGTATACTATAAGGCTAAAAAGGCCTTATTACTTAAGGTAAACGGCGGTATATTATTATTAAAATAACTAATTACTTTAAGCATAGTAAGTTATAGTTTCTTATAACTTATAGTAGCTTTTAAGTCTTATACTTAAGCTTAACCGCTTAATTCTCTTAGTTAAAGAGTTTCGTATTAAGTTATAAAGGCCGTGCGTTATACTTTTATTTAAACTACTTAAGTAGTTAACTCTTTTTATACTTTTTTAAAGGCTTTTATAATCTTTAGCGAGGAGACCGCTTTTTCGTTTACTTATAAGTTTTAGCTACTTAGCTAGCCTTTTTAAGCTATAAAGAACTCCTTTTTTAGCTTTCCGCCGCTTTTTTTTATTATATAGCTTTATAAGATTCGTTTTACTTCTTACTTATTTAAGTAAGGTATTCCTTTATCTTAAACTCGTCTTAAGCGTATAGCTAGCTTATCCGCTAAGTATAATTATACTACTAAAACGACTAAATAAATATAAAGGGACCTTTTTATATCTAGTTAGTATATAAGCTATCTTACTTTAGCAGTAACTTTAAACAGCCTAATATATCTTTTTTAAAGCTTTGCTAGTTTACTATCCGTAATATAATAGCCTTTACTAAGCTATAGTTAAACTTAATCGCTAGGCTTAAATTCTAGCGGGCGGTATTTCTTATTATATTAATCCTTTATAGCGGCTTAAGTATAAGTAATAGCTAACTTAGCTTTTTCTTATAAGACCTCTTAGTTTAATAGGTATAAGTATTTTCTAAGGAACCGGAGGCCGTTTTTTATTCTTATCCTTATAATAAGCTTATTAAAGGCCGTGTAAATTACTAAATAAAAAGAATTATTAAGGCTAAACTAAAAGGCAACTAGTATATTAATTTAGCATTAGTCTAGGAAATTACGGTAAAGAATCGTAGCGCGATTTTCATAGTTTAGTTTCGCCTTTTTAATAAGCTATTAGTTTAAGGGTACTAAGCGGTAAATATAAAAAGCTTTAATTTAAAGGTTTACTATAAGGTTTGCTAAAATGCTAAGGTAAACTTTATATCTTAGTTAGAGATTATCCTTTTTAAAATCCCTTAATTAGCGCGGAGTAGTTTAGTATATAATACTTATACTTAATCTTCCGCTATAAACTAGTTATTGCTTAAGATAAGAAGATATATTTTTAAGAATTTATTAGTTTTAGTTAATAAGGTATTTAAGAAGTTCCTTATAAGATCTTTTTATAAGAATTATTCGGCTTAAACTACTAAAAGCCTCGTAATAAAGTCTATCGCTATTATATAGTATAAAACTAGCAAGCTTTAAATTAAAATAAGCTACTTTAACGTCTTACTTTAATTAGTTTAGTTGCGGTAATAAGTATTATAGCTATTTACGACCTTATCTATATATCTATTAAGCTATAAGGTTAAGAAGCGTTTAAATAGATCTTATTATATACGGGTATAGCTAGTATAAAAATATTTAGCGTAGGCGTCCCTAACGATCTCTTTAAAGTAAGTCTTAAAGATATATAGTCTCCGGCGTCCGTCGTTCTTTATAAAGTATAGCAACCCTTATAACTAAAAAAATAAGAGTCCGGGGACCTTATCTTTATCGCTAAATTACGCTATAATTTTTACTTACTATATATCCTCCGTATATCTATCGATTATTTTTTAGTAAAGCGGCAATTTAATTAATACTTTCGTATAAAGAAATATGCGGTTTATTATCTCGTCTTCTTAAATACGTTTTAATTCCCCTTCTTAGTTTAAGGATACTAGCTTATTATCTTAGTGCGGTAAATATAAGAGCGCGTTTAGCATAACGTTTTTAACGCTTAAGATATAGTATACCTTAAGTAGGAATTAGCTTAAGTATTAAGATATAAGGACTAGCTTATTATTAGATTTTATATTAATAAAGAATAAGGATTTTTAGTATACGATTTTTTAAGTGCTTATATAATTAGTAAAGATAACTACTTATAGCGTTCTTATAAATAGTACTATAGTATATAACTTATATACTACTTATACTAAACCGGCTATATTAAGTTTTATTAGCTAGTATTAAGGTTCTTTGCTTTAAAAGGCGCGGCTTAAGTAAATAATAAACTAGACCTTAGTCCGGGCTAGTAGCGTCTTTTTATCCTATTCCGTACCTTTTTTTAAGTAAAAAGCTATAGGTACTACTCCGTATTTTTAAGATATATCGATCTAGATAAATAGTTATTAAGCGGGGTTAAAGTAGTAAATCGTTTAAAGCTTAGTAAGTTTCTTAGTTAAAATCGTAAAGGCCTTTTTTTTTAAAGTAAGCTAAAAAGCGGCTTTCGCGGCGTATTAAGCCTATCCTTAGCCCCTTAAAGGGACTCCTTCTTCTTATCTTACTTAAAGTAGCTCTATCTTTTATTTTTATAGGACGTCGACTTTCTTAGCAAAATACGGGACTATATAGCGTAGCTACTTAATAAAGCTAATCTATTTCTTAAGCTATTAAAGGTTCTTTAAAAACGCAATATCTCTTAAGGCTTATACGCGTTTGTTTATATTTATTAAGCTAATAGTATTTACCTTAAATCTAAGAGGCTATATAGATAGGTACGTTAAGAAGGACTTTAGTTTAAATAAGGTAATATTATAGTTATAAAAAGCGCGGAATATAGCCTTTAAATATTAAAGGTATTCTTTAGCTATATTAAAGTAGATAATAATATTATCGATATAAGCCGCCGCGTATTCTTAATATTTATAGAGGACGTTATTAATAAATCTTTAAACGTATACTAAGGAGTACTTAAAGCTTATAAGTATTATTTATAATCTTTTTAGCCCGCGATAGCTTATAACTATAAACCTTTCCCGGTAGTCTTAGTAAACTAAAAACTAATAAAAAAACGATTATACGTTTACTATATTAATAAACTTCTTTCCTTAAAGGCGTTTAATTATATCGCTTTAAAGGGGCATTAAGTAAGCGTTTAAGGTAATAATAGCGGTAATCCCTTATAAGTCTATAACTACTTATTCTTTTTCCTTTCTATTTACTATCTTCTATATTATAATTACTAGCGCCGCGAACGGGGTTAGCCTATAAACTCGTTTTAATCGGCCTAATATAGTTAGCTAGCTAAATATCGTATTTACTACCTTTTAATCTTTATCGCTTAATAGGTATAATCTTAATATAACTTATTAGTATTGCTATCCTTTTACTAAAAGAATATATATATATTTAAATTCGTCTATATATACTACTTCTTTATCTTTTTAAAGGTAAGGAAATAATTAAAGGATATCTTAGACTTTTAATATATATTTTAAGTCTTTAACATAAATCCGGATGCCTTTATTAGTCGTAAGTTTAGGTAGGTTCTTAGTTCGGCCGATTTTAAGTTTATAGTTTATAGTAAGATCTTTTTATAAAAAGTCTTTAGCGGGGTTTATTCTATCCGGAATTTCCGTAAAGGCTTTTACTAAGAGAGTAGTAGCGTTAACCTCCTTATATAGCTAAAACTACTTATTAAGGTCTATAATTATCCTTACCCTTTAGCCTTAGCGGAGTACTAGTAGTTCCTTAAAATAGTTTATCGCTATAAAGCTCTTATAATCCTATATTATTATCTAGGCGAGCTTAGGGTTATCGGGGAAAAATATTATATTACGCCTTAATAGCGGCGCCCGGACTTATATAGGTAAGGCGTAGCTAGAACTAGCTAAAATCGTTATAGTAACTAAGTAGATTACCTATTTATATATCGCTAGTCCTAGCTAAACTATCTTAACTTAAGCTTTAATCTCTTTATAGGCCTTAATTTATAAGACCGATATATATTTAATAAGGTCCCCTTAATAAAAATCTAAAAAGTCTTAGCTAAGTAATATATTAGCTATTAAGCGTTTTACTATTTAAGCGCTAATCCTTACTTTTATAACCGCGAGGCTACTATCTCGCCTTCTTAGTATATATATAGTAAATTCCGCTTAATTAATAGTAGCTATCCTTCTTACTCCTTAAATAAGAATTTATTAAAAGGAGTTTATAATTATATCTTAAAAAGTCTTTATTAAGTTAGCTTAAATAAGGCTTTAGTCTATCTTAGTATCTATATAGGCTTTAATGCTTATCTTAGGCCCTTCTTTTTTATAAATTAATAAGTATATATAAGTAAATTATAACGGCCTATTAAGGTTTAATAGCTAAACGTTAAGAGAAGCCTTAACTATTTAAACGCTTTATAGCTTTTAAATAATTACTTATTATACTAAGCTATATCTTTATATAATAACGTCTTAGTTAAGGTTAAGGGGGTGTTTATCTTTAATATATTAATAAAGCTTATTCTTTAAGGGGAATGCTTTACTATAAAATCCGCACGCTTTATCGGCCTCTTATATTAAGTTTATTATAGTATATATTGCGGCTTCTTTTAAGCTTTTATTAGTATCCGACTAAGCTCTTTTTATATTATACTCTTTATCCCTTAAATAGTTATAGGTCTTTATTATAGTTCCTTTTTTAGTCGCTAGGTATGCCCGCTTTAGCTTTAGCGTTAGTAAGTATATAATCTTAAAGGTCCTTCTTCTTTTAAGCTAAAGGACCTTAGCTTAAGTTCTTAGCTATTTAAGCGGATTTCTCCCTAAACTTAGCGCGTACTATAAGGCTTATAATATATTTATCCTTATTAAGCGGTTTAAAAATATAACCCTTAGCCTTAGCAAGCCCTTAATAAATAGCTAAGGCGTCTTAAACTATCCTTTAAGTTCGTATAAGGTATAGCTAGTTAGCCCTCGCCTTTTTATAAATTAAACTTATTTTCTTTATGCTAATAAGTACTTTTAAGATCCTTAAGTATATTTAACTTATAGCTAAAGAAGAATTTCCTAATATTCGTTAATTTATCTATTAATATCCTTATTTTCTACTAAACGTTATAAGGATTCTTATAAGTAAATATCTCGCTTTTAGTAAATTATTATAGTTAAGTAGTTTAGTTAGTAAAGCGCGGCCTTAGCTTTATATTATAAGCGTGATATCTAAGACTTAAAGTTAGATCTTATTACTATATCTTTAATAGTAAAGTGCTTTTTATTAAGTGCTTATATCGCTATATTTAAACGGATTTTCAACCGTTTTTATAAAGCGGAAATCTATTAACTTAGTTTAATACTAAGCTTACTAAGTTCTTTTTATTATAGTTTTAAAAAGTCCTTAAAATACTATTCCGCCGCACTTCCTTAAAAGAAAGAAGGCAATTAAATAGCTAATTCGTTTATATAGGCCTCGCCTTTATTAGCATTTTAGCGGATAAAGTTAATAAAACGGTCTACTCCTTAAAATATACTAGCTTTATTATCTTCTTAAACTTTATTAAAAGATACTTTTAAAGGTCTTAATAAGTTAAATCTTCTTATATCTTTAGCTTATAATTAAGGTTTTTCTTAAAGCTTAATAAGCATATCCTTTTTTCTTAGTGCTTAAAAGAAACTAAAGAATTATTCGTTTAATATTACTATTATTTTTATTAAAGGGCTTAAAGCTATACTTAATCTTAATATCTATACGCTTAGTATAGATAGGTTTAGCCCGCTAAGAGTATCGCTTACTACGTTCTTATCGCTTATTATTAAGGTCTTAGTTTTAATACTCTCGCTAAGCGCTTAACCTTTTATCTTATACGCGTCCCGGAATTTAGTATACTATAAGGCCCTTAGTATAAGAGGCTTGTTTTTATTAATTAAAAGTCCCGAAAATGTTTTAATTAGCGCGGCTATAGTAAATAAGGCTTAATAGTAATACTAAACTAAGAAACTACTAAGTATCCTTTAAAGTAGATTTTTAGTTAAGGCCTTTAAGCTAAACTTTATTAGTAGTATATAGTAAAAATATCCGCTAAGCTTATTATTTTAAGGAAAAAGTAACTTTATTATAAGCTTAATTTAAAAAGTATTTAGTAAGCGAGGAGCTAAATAGTTTTAAGGTTAGCTTATCTTTACTTTTTTTATTTAAAGGATAATTAATCCGTTTAAGTAATACTAAATTTAGTTTACTTAGTTATATAAGTTTTATCGTTTTATAGTCTATCTTTTATTAGTATTTTAAAAGCGGATTGCCTTTTAAAAGGTAGTAGTCTTAGCTTAGTTAAGTAAGACTTATTTTATATCTTATTTAGCTTTATAAGCTATTATAGTATAGTACCTTAAAAAAGAGTAAGGGAGATTATTAAACCGATATACTTAATAGGCCGCGGCCTTTTCCGCTTTTATAGCCTACTTATCTTAAAGTTTTATTATAAGCGCGTTAAGGAAAAGGTGCTTATTATTAAGGTTAAACTTAAAGGCTAATAAGAGCTTTTTATTAAAGAAAATATCGTTTAGTATCTAACTTCTTATAAGATAAGTACTTAATCGTGCGATATAGTCGCTCTTAGCTTAGCGGATATTTAAGGGATTTCCGTTTAAATAAGTAGGAATTGCTACTATTTACTATACTTTATAGTATAAGGATAAAGGGATAGGGCATAGACTAATTACTATTAATTAAGGCTAGTACTATAAACTAATTACCGCTAGTTAAGGCCGGTATTACGGACTAATTACTATTAATTAGGCCGGTATAATAAACTAATTACTATATATAAATATATATAAAGGTTTAAAAATAGTAAAAAGCTTATTTATTCTTAAAGGCATAGCTAGCTACTTTATACTTAGTTCTTTAAGCTAATTTTAAGGATCTTTAACTATACTATCTATAATATATAGATAAACTATAAATATCCTTATAAAATTGCTTAATAAACTAAGTATAAGCTTAGTTAAAAATACTATAAACTATAATTAAGGAAATCCCTTAGATATTCTTAGATATCCCTTAAAAATCGCGGTAAGGTTTATTTTATATATTTTAAGGTGCTTTTATAGTTAGAAACGGGTTAAACTATAGTTAAGATATCCCGCGGAAATCCTTAGATATCCCTTAAAAATACTAGCGGAATCCGCTTAATCGTTTTAATAGTGTTTTTTTATAGTTAAAGACGTTATAAACTATAGTTAGATATCGTAGCTTATAGTTAAGTAAGCTTTTAACCTTTTATAGTAGTGTCTTAAAGACTTTAGCGGGGTTTAATTAGTAATATTTATTATATCTTTTTAAGCGAGCCTTTATAGTGCGTGCTTTAAGCGTTCTTATCGCGGGGTTTTATAAGGCTTCCTTAAAAGTAAAGGAAGGAGTCCGGGCGTAGCTGTTTAGATTCCGTAATAATAAGCTTACTTAAAGCCGCGTAAATTACTAAGGAGAAGGAATTATTAAGGCTAAACTAAAAAGCAACAAGTATATTAGTTTAGTATAGGTCTAGCAAATTAGCGGTAAAGAATTATAGCGCGATTTTTATAGTTTAGTTTCGCCTTTTTAATAAGCTATTAGTTTAAAAGTACTAAGTAGTAAATATAAAAAGCTTTAATCTAAAGGCTTACTATAAGGTCTGCTAAAAGACTAAGGTAAACTTTACGTTTTCGTTAAAGATTATCCCTTTTAAAATCCCTTAAATCGCGCGAAGTAGCTTAGTATATAACGCTTATACTTAGTCTTCCGCTATAAACTAATTATTGCTTAAAATAAGGAAATATATTTTTAAGAAATTATTAGTTATAGTTAGTAAGGTATTAAAAAAGTTCTTTATAGGATCTTTTTATAGGGATTATTCGGCATAAACTACTAAAAGCTTAGTAATAAAGTTTATTACTATTATATAGTATAAAACCGGCGAGATTTAAATAAAGATAAGCTACTTTAGCATCTTACTTTAGTTAGTTTAATTATAGTAGTAAGTATCGTAGCTATCTATAACCTTATTTATATATTTACTAAGCTATAAAGATTAAGAAGCTTTTAAATAGATCTTACTATATATAGGTGCGGCCGGTATAAAAATATTTAGCATAAGCGTTTTTAATAATCTTCTTAGTATAAGTCTTAAGGATATATAGTCTTTAGCGTTTATCGTTTTCTATAAAGTATAGCAACCCTTATAACTAAAAGAATAAGAGTTTAAGTATACTATCTTTATCGCTAAGCTATGCTATGATTTTTACTTACTATATATCCTTTATATATCTATCGATTATTTTTTAGCGGAGCGGTAATTTAATTAAGATTTCTATATAAAAGACTTCGCGGTTTATTATTTCGTCTTTTTAAATACGTTTTAATTCTCTTTTTTAGTTTAAGAATACTAGCTTATCGTTTTAATACGGTAAATATAAAAGCGCGTCCGGTATAATATTCTTAATGCTTAAAATATAGCATACCTTAAGCGGGAATTAGCTTAAGTATTAAGATATAAGGGCTAGCTTATTATTAGATTTTATATTAATAAAGAATAAGGATTTTTAGTATATAGTTTTATAAGTGCTTATATAGTTAATAAAGATAACTACTTATAGCGTTTTTATAAATAGTACTATAGTATATAACTTATATACTATTTATATTAAACCGGCTACTTTAAGTTTTATAGGCTAGTATAAAGGTTCTCCGCCTTAAAAAACGCGGCTTAAGTAAACGATAAGCCAGACCTTAGTCCGGGCTAGTAGCGTCTTTTTATCTTATTCCGTGCTTTCTTTTAAGTAAAAAGCTATAAACGCTACTTTATATTCTTAAGATATATCGATTTAGATAAATAGTTATTAAGCGGGGTTAAAGTAATAAATCGTTTAAAGCTTAGTAAGTTTCTTAGTTAAAATTATAAAGGCCTTTTCTTCTTTTAAAGTAAGCTAAAAAGCGGCTTTTACGGCATATCGAGCTTATCCTTAGCCCCTTAAGGGGACTCCTTTTTCCCGTCTTACTTAAAGCAGCTCCGTTTTTCGTTTTTATAAGACGTCGACTTCCTTAGCGAAATACGGGACTATATAGCGTAGCTACTTAATAAAGCCGATTTATTTCTTAAGCTATTAAAGGTTCTTTAAGAACGTAATATCCCTTAAAGCTCGCACGCGTTTATCTATATTTATTAAGCTAATAGCGTTTACCTTGAATTTTAAGAGCTATATAGATAAGTATACTAAGAAGGACTTTAGTCTAAAGAAGGTAATATTATAGTTATAGAAAGCGCGGAATATAGCCTTTAAATATTAAAGGTATTCTTTAGCTATATTAAAGTAAATAATAATATTGTTAATATAGGCCGCCGTATATTCTTAGTATTTATAAAGGACGTTATTAATAAACCTTTAAACGTATACTAAGGAGTTCTTAAAGCCTATAAGTATTATTAATAATCTTTTTAGCTTACGATAGCTTATAACTATAAACCTTTCTTAGTAGTCTTAATAAACTAAAAACTAATAAAAAAACGATTATGCGTTTACTATACTAATAAACTTCTTTTTTTAAAGGCGTTTAATTATATCACTTAAAAAGGGCATTAAGTAAGTATTTAAGGTAGTAATACCGTTAATCTTTTATAATTTTATAACTACCTATTCTTTTTCTTTTCCGTTTACTATCTTTTATATTATAAATACCGGCGCTATTAATAAGGTTAGCTTATAAACTCGTTTTAATCGGCCTTACGTAGTTAGCTAGCTAACTATTATATTTACTACTTTTTTATCTTTATTGCTTAATAAGTATAATCTTAATACGACCCGTTAATATTACTATCCTTTTATTAAAGAAATACGTATATATTTAAATTTATCTATATATACTACTCCTTTATCCTTTTAAAAGCGGGGAAACGATTTAAGGATATCTTAGACTTTTAATATATATTTTAAGTCTTTAGCATAAATTTAAACGCCTTTATTAATAGTAAGTTTAAGTAAGTTTTTAGTTCGGCTAATCCTAAGTTTATAGTTTATTATAAGATCTTTTTATAAGAAGTCCTTAATAAGGTTTATTTTATTTAGATTTTCTATAAAGGCTTTTACTAAAAGAGTAGTAATATCGACCTCTTTATATAGCTAAAACTGCTTATTAAGGTCCGTAATTATCCTTACCTTTTAGCTTTAACAAAGTACTAATAGTTCCTTAAAATAGTTTATCGCTATAAAGCTCTTATAATCCTATATTATTATCCGGGCAAGCTTAAGGTTATTAAGGAAAAATATTATATTATGCCTTAACGGCGGCGCTTAAACCTATATAATAAGTAAGGCGTAGCTAAAACTAACTAAAATCGTTATAATAACTAAGTAAATTACCTATCTATATATTACTAGTCTTAGCTAAACTATCTTAACTTTAGCTTCGATTCTTTTATAAGCCTTAATCCGTAAGACTAACGTAAAGTTAATAAGGTCCTTTTAGTAAGGAACTTAAAAGTCTTTACTAAGTAATATATTAGCCGCTAAGCGTTTTACTATCTAGGCGCTAATCCTTACTTTTATAACTATAAGGCTACTATTTAGCCTTCTTAGTATCTATATAGTAAATTCTGCCTATTTAACGGTAGCTATTCTTCTTACTTCTTAAATAAGAATTTATTTAAAAGAGTTTATAGTTATATCTTAAAAAGTTTTTAC
Organism: Ophiocordyceps robertsii; assembly: GCA_027405785.1. Lineage (NCBI taxonomy): Eukaryota > Fungi > Ascomycota > Sordariomycetes > Hypocreales > Ophiocordycipitaceae > Ophiocordyceps > Ophiocordyceps robertsii. The sequence goes on from JAPEBW010000171.1 coordinate 12,945, forward strand.
TAAATCGGCTTAAATAAAGCTTTAGTCTACCCCGGTATTTATATAAGCTTTAATACTTATTCCGGGCCCTTTTTTTTCTATAAACTAGTAAGTATATATAAGTAAATCGTAATAGCTTATTAAGGTTTAATAGCTAGATATTAAAAAAAGCCTTAACTAAATAAACGCTTTATAGCTTTTAAATAACTACTTACTATATTAAGCTATGTTTTTATATAGCAACGTCTTAGTTAAAGTTAAGGGGGTGTTTATCTTTAATATATTAGTAAAGCTTATTTTTTAAAAGGAATACTTTACTATAAAATCCGTATACTTTATCGGCCTCTTATATTAAGTTTATTATAGTATAGATTGCGGTTTCCTTAAAGCTTTTATCGGTATTTAACTAAGCTCCTTCTATATTATACTCTTCGTCCTTTAAATAATCGTCGGTTTTTACTATAGTTCTTTCCTTAATTACGGGGTATACCCGCTTTAGCTTTAGCGTTAATAAATATATAGCCTTAAAGGTTCTTCTTTTCTTAAGCTAAAAGACCTTAGCTTATATTCTTAACTATTTAAGCGGATTTCTCCCTTAACTTAGTAAGCGCTATAAAGCTTATAATATATTTACTTTTATTAAGCGGTCTATAAACATAACTCGCGGCCTTAGCGAGCCTTTAATAAATAGCTAAGGCGTCCCGGACTATCTTTTAAGTATATATAAGGTATAGTTTATCGGCCTTCGCCTTTTTATAAATTAAACTAAAAAATTTTATACTAATAAGTGCTTTTAAGATCTTTAAGTATATTTAACTTATAACTAAAAAAGAATTTCCTTATATTTATTAATCTATTTATTAATATCCTTATTTCATATTAAACGTTATAAGGATTCTTATAAGTAAACGTCTAGCTTTTAGTAAATTACTATAGTTTAATAGTTTAGCTAGTAAAGCGCGGCCTTAGCTTTATATTATAAGCGCGATATCTAAGACTTAAAGTTAGATCTTATTACTATATATTTAATAGTAAAGTGCTCTTTATTAAGTGCTTATATCGCTATATTTAAATAGATTTTAAACCGTTTTTATAAGGCGGAGATCTATTAGCTTAGTTTAATATTAAGCTTACTAAGTTCTTTTTATTATAATTTTTAAAGGTCCTTAAAATACTATTCCGCCGTATTTCCTTAAAAGAAAGAGGGCAATAAAATAGCTAATTCGTTTATATAGGCCTTGCTTTTATTAGCGTTTTAGCGGATAACGTTAATAAAACGGTCTACTCCTTAAAATATACTAGCTTTATTATTTTCTTAAACTTCGTTAAAAGATACTTTTAAAGGTCTTAATAAGTTAAATCTTTTTATATCCTTAGCTTATAGTTAAGGTTTTTCTTAAGGCTTAGTAAGTATATCTTCTTTTTTTAATACTTAAAAGAAACTAAGGAATTATTTATTTAATATTACTACTATTTTTACTAAAAGGCTTAAGGCTATACTTAGTCTTAATATTTATACGCTAAGTATAAATAGGTTTAGCCTACTAAGGGTATTACTTACCGCGTTTTTATTGCTTATTATTAAGGTTTTAGTCTTAATACTCTCGCTAAGCGCTTAACCTTTTATCTTATTCGCGTCTTAGAATTTAGTATACTACGGGGCGTTTAGTATAAAAAGCTCGATTTTATTAATTAAGAGTCCCGAAAATGCCTTAATTATCGCGGTTATAGCGGATAAGGCTAAATAGTAATACTAAACTAAGAAACTACTAAGTATCCTTTAAAGCGGATTTTTAATTAAGGCCCTTAAGCTAAACTTTATTAATAGTACGCGGTAGAAATATCCGCTAAGCTTATTATCTTAAGGAAAGAGTAACTTTATTATAAGCTTAATCCGGAGGGTATTTAGTAAGTAAGGAGCTAAATAGTTTTAAGGTTAGCTTATCCTTACTTTTTTTATTTTAAGGATAATTAATCTATCTAAATAATATTAAATTTAGTTTACTTAATTATATAAGTTTTATCGTTTTATAGTTTATTCTTTATTAGTATTTTAAAAGCGGATTGCCTTTTAAAGGGTAGTAGTCTTAGCTTAGCTAAGCGGGACTCGTTTTACGTTTTATTTAGCTTTATAAGCTATCGCGGTATAATACCTTAAAAAAAGGTAAGGGAGATTATTAAACCGGTATACTTAATAAGTTATAGCTTTTTTTACTTTTCTAGCTTACTTATTTTAAAGTTTTATTATAAGCGTATTAAGGAAAAAGTGCTTATTATTAAGGTTAGACTTTAAGGCTAATAGGAGCTTCTTATTAAAGAAAATATCGTTTAGTATCTAACTTCTTATAAGATAAGTATTTAATCGTGCGATATAGTTACTCTTAGCTTAGCGGATATTTAAGGAACTTTTATTTAAATAAGTAAGAATTACTACTATTTACTATGCTTTATAATATAAGGATAAATAAATAGGGCGCGGACTAATTACTATTAGTTAGTACCGGTACTATAAACTAATTACTACTAGTTAAGGCTAGTATTATAAACTAATTACTATTAATTAAGCTAGTATAATAAACTAATTACTATATATAAATATATATAAAGGTTTTAAAATAGTAAAAAGCTTATTTATTTTTAACGGTATAGCTAGCTACTTTATACTAAGTTCTATAAGCTAATTTTAAAGATCTTAAACTATATTATTTATAGTATATAGATAAATTATAAATATCCTTATAAAATTGCTTAAAAAACAAAGTATAAGCCCGGTTAAAAACACTATAAACTATAATCGGGGAAATCCTTTAAATATCCTTAGATATCCCTTAAAAATCGTAGTAAAGTTTATCCTATATCTTTTAAAGTGCTTTTATAGTTAAAAATAGGTTAAACTATAGTTAAGATATCCCGCGGAAATCCTTAAATATCCTTTAAAGATACTAATAAAATCCGCTTAATAGTTTTTATAGTATCTTTTATAGTTAAAGATATTATAAACTATAATTAAGTAGGCTCTTAACCTTTTATAGTTATATTCCGGAAACCTTAGCGGGGTCCGACTAGTAATATTCGTTATATCTCCTTAAGCAAGCTTTCGTAGTGCGTGCTTTAAGCGTTTCCGTTATAGGGTTTTATAAGGCTCTTTAAGAGTAAAGTAAAAAGTTTAAGCATGGCTGTTTAGATTTTATAATAAAAAGGATCTATATACTAAAGAAGTAAGGGATTTAAAGGATAAGTTATTATTTTATAATACTATCCTTTTTATTAATAAAAAGGGGTACGTTCTTAATATTATTAATAAGGTTAATCGTTTCTCTTAAGTTTAGCGCTATATAACTTAAAAGAGGACTTAGTATATTAAGTAGTTATTATTACTTTTATTACTTTTTATCTCTTTACTTTTATTAATATATAATGATCGTTAAGGGTTTAATATAATTATTAATTAGTATTAAATAGATAATCTTTAGGTATATATATATATACTAAGTAAATAAAGAACTTATTAGTTATATTTTGCATTATCCTTTTTAAAAAAAGGGAACGAATACCCCTATATATATATATATAAATAGCACCTTATTATAGGCCCCTTAATAATATAACACTTTATATATATTATTACTTCTTTATAAGTATTATAAGTCTTAGTATAATATAATACTTTATATATATTATTGCTCCTTTATAGGTATCGTAGGCCTTAGTATAATATAACACTTTATATATATTATTATTCTTTTAATAATACCCGTTTTTATAATAAGAAAAGCTTAGTAAGAATATAATAAGTATTTACGATTATAAAATTATTATTTCCGATGTTTTTTATAATATATTAATAAAATGTTAACAAGGCTTTTTATTAGTCTTTTTAGCTTTATAATTTCGTTTAATATCTTAAATAAAAACGCTTATAGGTTTTTTAATTATTAATTGTAAATTTAGTCATTTCTCTTTTTTAAAAGTTTACTTATAAGACTAAAGGTCCTTTTAGTAGCCGTAAAAAGGGCTTTTTAAAGGTAATTAAAGAATGAATTTAATTTAGAAATTTATAGAAAATAGCGTATTTTTATCTTATAGAAATCTAATATTCTTCGTTAAAAAAGCTATTAAGGATAAGTCCTTTTAAAAAGCTTATAAATTCTATTATTTTAGTTAAGTTAAAAACAAAAGGGAAAAATAAGGCGGCGTAAATAAAAGTGCTTTTATAAGTATTTTTCTTTAAGCGAAGCTTTTTTTACTCTTAAAGAGCGTAATTAACTAGCAGGGGCATAATATAACGAAAGGTGCTATAATAACTAATTTCTCTTATAAAAAGTAGAAAAAGTCCGGGCTTATAATTATTTAATATAGAGAAGGCCTATTTAAAGTATTTAATAAAAAAACAATTTTACGTAAAGAAGTAACTCGTAGATAAAAAGATAGGAGTAAGTAACTAAGTAGTAAAGCTCTTATCTTATTATTTTAGTAGCTATTTAATAGCTTATATAATAAGAATTAATTTAAAATAAGTAAGGAAATAATAACTAGTTTAATAAATAATAACAAATAATAAAGAGTCCTTATTAAAAGCGAAGTTTATAAAAGGTTTATATAAGGTTTATATACTAAAAGGTAAATAGCCTTTAGCCTATATATAATAAAAAAATAAAGGGAAGCTTTAAGAAGGCCGAAATTAAGGGAAGCCTTAAAGAGGCTCTTACTACTACTAGTATTACTACTGCTACTACTGCTACTATATAAAGGAATAAAATTAAAAAATAGATATAATATTCTAAAGCTAAAATAATAACTTTTTAAGTATTTTAAAATCTTAAGAATATATTTTATCTTAAAGATCTTAATTTCTTATATATTTAGCTTAATAAAATACTTTTTTATCTTATAAAAGTATATTTCAATCTAAGTATAGTTTTAAGGGTAATATTAAACTATTTTTTTATTAAGAAAAACTTAAAAGTAAAGATTTACTAAGTTATAAAAAGGTTTTAAAGCTTTTTAAGCTAACTTTATAGTTATATAATATTATAAATAAAAAAGAGAACTATTCTAAACTATTAAACGTATAAAAGTAAGAGTTTCTTTAGATTTAGTATACGGATTGATAAAGACGGCTTTATAACCTTTTTTTAAGTAAAAGTAAATTTTATTTAAAGAGACTAAAAGAGATAATTTTAAAAACCTTTTAGCTTACTAAATAAATAGTTGTTTTAAATAGCTTTATTTCTTATTAAGTTTTTTCAGATGTATTTTTATATAAAAGTTAATAAAGAAGAAGTGAAAAAAAATGAAACAAAAAGTAAAAATTAAATAAAAAGAATTTAAGAAGATATTAGTTAAAAGATATTATAATATAGTCTAAAAGGTTAAAAAACTTTATATTAAATAAAGCGTCTTTTGTTACCTTAAACAAGACTTTTAAAAAAGGTTTTATTGCTTAATATAGTCTTAAAAAACGGTTATAAAACATGAATTAAAAAAAGAGTAAAAAAGTAGATTTATAAATTAAGTCTAATATAATATTAAAAAGATTCTAGGAAAAAGAAACTTAGTAAGCGGAATAGTATTAAAAATAAGTAAGAATTTTTTTTTTCTTATTATATAATAATTAGAAAAACGTCGGCAAATATTAAGATAAATTCGGATTGAAAAAAAACTAAGTTAAAAACTATTAAAGGAGTAAAATAAGCGTAGTATAAAGTAAGTAAGTAGCTATAAGTAAAGAAATTATAAACGTGTGAAAAGTATTAAGAAAAGTAAAGAAATAGCTAAATTATGTAAATATAAAGATTAATAATCGAATTAAAGTTTAAAAGGTACTAAGGCCTCTTATTATTTATAATTCTTAAGCTACAAGTAACTTAAGAAATAAAAAAAAAGCTCTTTATTTAGCCCGACCTTATATTATAATAATATAGCATAAGGTAGGCTCATACTATCTTAGTTAGCTTAGTAATTAATTTCGTAATAAATATTAAGTCGCGTAGCAACTTAGCGTAGGTTTAAAAGTCCTAACAAATCTTACTTATAGTATTATAAAATGTCTATCCGTCCGACTATATAAAAACATTGCGTGCTAGTTATTATATAGTCGGATAATTAACGTATATAGTAGATATAGCGGATTTATACCTTAACAGCCTCCTTATCTCGATATACTCGGTATAAGAGATGCGATAGTAAAAAACCCGCGTATATACTGCGGTAAAAAACCTATGCCTCCGTCGGGAATCGAACAGGGTGCTGCGCGGAAGCCGGGCTTATAACTATAAAATGTTTATCCGTCTAACTATATAAAAACATTCCGCGCTAGTTATTATATAGTCGGATAATTAATATATATAGTAGATATAGCGGATTTACACCTTAATAGTATCTATATCTACCTTTTCTAAATCTACTTAAATCTTATATTATATAAAGCAAAGAAAAGAAATTTAATATCTAAAAATATATAGCGGATTTAATACATATTTTAGTATATTTATCTTATATACTATCTATACTAAACTTAGCCTTTAAATTATAAGGTATATTTTACTTTTTTTTTAAAAGTTCCTTTTTCTTATACCTAAACTATAGCTTATAGTAACAAAAGGATTTTTATATTAAAGCTTAGTAAAAGACTTTTTTACATATTAAAATAGTATTTAAGTATATAATATTATATTATTATTATATTATTTAGCTTATACTAAGTTCTAAATATAAGTTTTTAAGTTAATACTTAATTTTAATTTATAAAAAAGAAACTAAAGTACTTAGAAAAACCTTTTACTATTTTTTTAACTTAAGTCTTACTAATAATTATAAGTATAATAATAGTATATAAAGAAAAAAAGGCGCTAGCTATAAGTAAGTAAATCAGTTAATTAACTTATACTATTATAAACTTATTATAAAACAATATTAACTTTATAATAAGAATTATTATATCTTTTTATTACTATTAGTTAATAAACTATAAGTATTTAATTATTTACTAAAATATATATTTTAAGCGTTGCTTTCTTTTTTCATTATAAAGCTTAGTAAGACTAAAAGTATTAAACAAAGGAGGCACTAAAGTATAAAAAGGAAAAGGTAGTAAAAAAAAGTAAATTTAAATTACTTAAAGGTTTAAGTTTTATTTTAGCTAAAAAAAAAAAAAGACTTTTATAAGTAAAGAAAGGTATTAGCCGTATTATTATTCTACTTACTATGCTTTATAGCGTAAGGATAAGGGGATAAGGCGCGGACTAATTACTACTAGTTAAGGCTAGTATTACGGACTTATTATTACTAATTAAAGCTAGTACTATAAACTAATTACCGCTAATTAAGCCGGTATAACGGACTAATTACTATACGTAAATATATATAAGGGTTTAAAAATAGTAAAAAGCTTATTTTTTCTTTAAAATATAGCTAGCTACTTTATACTTAATTTTCTAACTTAATTTTAAGGATCTTTCACTATACTATCTTTTTATTTATAGTTAGTACGTAAATAAACTATAAATATCCTTATAAAATTACTTAATAAACTAAATATAAGCTTAATTAAAAATACTATAAATTATAGTTAAGGAAATCCCTTAAATATCCTTAAATATCCCTTAAAAATCGCGGTAAAGTCTATTATATATCTTTTAAGGTGCTTTTATAGTTAAAAACGGGTTTAACTATTATTAAGATATCCTATAAAAACTCTTAAATATCCCTTAAAAATATAAGTAAAATCCGCTTAATAGTTTTTATAATATTTTCTATAGTTAAAAACGTCGTAAACTATAGTTAAATAAGCTCTTAAGCCTTTATAGTTATATCTTCAAAACCTTAGCGGGGTCCGACCGGTAATGTCCGTTATATCTCCTTAAGCGAGCTTTTATAGTGCGTGCTTTAGGCGTTCCTATCGCGGGGTTTCGTAAGGCTCCTTAAGAGTAAAGTAAGGAGTTTAGGCGTGGCCGTTTAGATTTTATAATAATGTTGTTCCGGTATATAATAGTTTTTCCGGTTTGCTAAATTATTAGTATTTCTTTTTAGGTTATAAAGTAGCCTTTTCTACTTATTTTTTATTAGTACTAAGTTTATATTTGTTTGCTATTAGTATTTATAAAGCTATAGAAATCTCGTAAAATACTGCTTATATAATATATTAGCTAAGGTATATTATAAAAGTTAGTATTATATTTATTTATAATTATAAAAAGCTAGTATTAGGATTTTACTTTTATATTATAAGTTATATAATTTTACTAGCCTTTAACTAATTTAAGGGTACTTTAAGGTTTCCTAAGTCTTAAAAAAGGCCTTTACTAAGTTATTATATCGGCATTGTATTATGTTATTAATATTAAAATTACTCGTTATTATATAAAGGTTTTTATTTTCTTTGTTTAAAATTCAACTAATGTTAAAAGCCACGTCTTTAATAAGTTGTTACTATGCTTAAATAAAACTAAGCTAAAGTAGGCTTTTTTATAATAAGGCTAAGCTACTAGTAGATTTATAAGCGCTTTTAAAAGTGTTAATTAGCTAATCTTAAAGTTTTTTAATTTAGTTAATTAGTTTAGTTAAACAGACTATACTTTTAGTTTTATTTAAACTTATTTTAGCATTATAGCTAGTATGCTTTTTAAGAACATAACTATTATACTATAAAGTATGATACTATATTATAATACTATAAAAAGTAAATATAGTAAGTAAAAACGTAAAATCCTCATACTAGCTTATTTTAATAGAAAATAAATATCTTACTTAATTCTGTAATATGCTGTAGCTAATAAGGTATATAAGCAATATTTTACCAGATGTTAATAGCTTTCTATACGTTAATAAAAGACGAATATATACTTAGTATTAATAAAGGATAAGCAGAAAAGTCTACTTTATAGCCTAAAAAGAAATAATAATAATCCGGCGGACTAGAAAAACTATAATACGCCGGAACGGCATAATAATAATCCGGCTAACACTTCTCTACGTTTATAAAAGACTCTCTTTTTCTCCTTTCTTCTTAGCTAAAACTTAGACTTTTAAGCAATTTAAATTTACTCTTTTAGCTACCTTTTCCCCTCTTATGCCTTAGTGCCTTTATCCCGCTTAATACTCTTAGTTAGCGTTAATTAGTATATAAAATCTATAATTAAAAAAAAAGTTTAAATAAACCTTTTATTTATATTATTATAAAAGCTTTTAAAAATATATACTTATATTTAGAAAAATTTATAGTTTTTATTTAAACTGTTTCTACTTTATTTAAGCTTTCAGCGTATTAAAATAGCGAGATAAAGATATTTTTATATTTTTTTATAGTTATAAAGTAATTTCTGTTTAATTATATAATAACGAAGTATATATACTTTATATTAGTAGGTATATAATATACACTTAGTAAGTATATCCGTAATTAAAAGTAAATTAAATAAAAATTAATATATAATTTTATAGGTGTGGTGCTATATTTAATAAAGCTAACGTAAAACTTAACTTCTAGAGCCTTTTACTAGCAACTAAAGGTACTTACTTCTTGCGAGGCGTTTTTATTGGTTGACAACCCTGCTTCGGGACCTGCTTGCTGCCTTACCGCACCTGAAGGGATGGACGGCAGTCACGTGCTGGATCTCAAGACCCCATGCGTCATCATAGCCTGCGGGTGGGTGCTATCTTATCGTGGAACTACTAAACGTGGCAACAAAGGTGACTGACCTGCCCAAGTGCTTGCTTAAGCCGCCGACGCCTCTCAACCTGTCCAGCATCCGGCAGCAATCGACGCGTTGAATTCGCGTACCTACTGTTACGGGGATGTAGGGGGAGTCTGCCCCTTGAGTTCTGTCCCGACCCCCCGAAAGCCCTCATGTTCAAGATGCGGCTCGGCTGGTATGCTGGGGTACGTCTGCGCATGGTGGTGATGGAGCTTCACGCACTTCACTGTCTTCCTCGACTCGCTCAACGCTTACGTTTGATCTAGGTATCGACGGCCCTTGCGGGCGGCGTCGTCATGTCCGCCTTTCATCAGCGCGCAAACTTCTACTCGGCCATGGTCTATCTCGCCCAGAGCAACTTTTGTTTGCTGGTATGCCCCCCCCCTTTGCCTGTCGGCCGGAAACGCCCTTCGTCTGCACCGAGACTGACTGGGCATTTACATCAAGGCACTAGTCAACTTCTCTTTGCTACTGTACAGCAGCGTTGTCTACGGTTTGACGCGGCTATGCTACGGCACTCTGCGAGCCGTCGAGGTCGAGCAACTCACTGAACGAGCTTGGTTCGCCATTACAGAAACATGCCTGGCCATGACCATATTCAGAGAAGAGATCGGGGCTTGGTTTCTTGTCATGTTCACGGCACTTGTTACGGGAAAGGTCTGGGGTTGGATAGGCGACGGTCGCGTCGAGTTCCTGGAGCAGCAACCGCCCCCCAACCCGAGACTCTTCCACGTCCGCCTCAGTATCTCTCTCGCCATGAGCTTCCTATACGACATCTGGATACTACGCTATGCGGTTCATAACGTGATTCAGCAGGCTCGTCCCAATATGATGGTCATGTTTCTCTTCGAATTCGCAGTCCTGGCAACTTGCTCTTGGCGAACAGGGGCCAGGTACATCCTCGTCCTGGCCGAACAAAACATCATCAAGGCCCAAACAAGGAAGCGCCTGCTGGAGAGGAGACAAGAGGTTAGGGAGCAGCGAGAGGCCATCCTTCGCCAACGACAGCAGGCTGCCGGAGAGGAAGCGCTCGTCAACAACGAAGCACTACCGAGCGAAGATGACGTCGACGAGATGGACATTGAAGTGCCTGGTTGGGCCACCAAGGGTGAATGGGTATTGTGGCTAGATCTCTTGAGCGGTAAGCCGATCCTTTGAATACCCCTGTATTATGTTACTGACGGACGACAGACATGATCAAACTCGGCATCTACGTTGCCTTCTTCTTTATGCTCCTCATGTTCTATGGGCTGCCCATACACATCATGAGGGACTTGTTTATGACGTCGCGAGACTTCATCAAGAGACTGCATGCCTTGTTGCGTTACCGTCGAGCCATTCAGGAAATGAATCGCTATCCCGATGCAACTGCCGAGGACCTCACCCAGGAGAACACTTGCATCATTTGTCGAGAGGAAATGAGGCCCTGGGATCCCGTGGGCAATCCCGGCGCCATTGACCGAGTGCGTCCCAAGAAGCTTCCCTGTAGCCACATCCTACATCTCGGCTGCCTCAAGAGCTGGCTTGAGCGCCAGCAAGTGTGCCCTACTTGCAGGAGCCCGGTCACGGCAGACCGCGCACGAGAGGCTCAGAATGGGGCTGCCGGATTTGGGATCCAGATTGGTGGTGCGCCACGGCCTCAAGCTCAACAGGCCCCCGTGGGCAACGATGAGGGGCCTCCTGGTCAGGGGCGACAGAACGAACAGCAGCAGCCTCCTCGGGAGGGAGGGCCGCGCATCTTCAACCTCGGACCCATTCGTCTGGGGTTTGGTGGTAATAATCAGCAGGTTAGGGAGCTCGCGCAACAGTTTGGCGTGCCGCACATTGCCGGTCATCCGCCCCCGGCAGCGGCTCCGACTCCGACGCCTGCGCAGAACCCCCCTACCATAGCGGACAACCTCCAGAGCATCGGGAACCTTATCCAGCAGTCGGAACAGATGGTCCAGAGAGAAATGCAGCGTTTGCACATGGCCCAGCAAGAGCTCCAGATTGCTCAATTGCTCATGGCCGAGCTGCAACGGCTACAGCACCGTCGACAACAACCTCAAGACCAAGTTCCAAATGTGCCGCCTCACCCTCCAGGTCTGCTTCCAAATGTCCCCATGAATCTACAATTTCCCTCCGTCCAGCACATTCAGGTGCCTGCTCAGGGTCATCAGCCACAGTTTCCTGGCCTGTCGAACTTCCCCGGCGCGCCATCGCGATCTGGGAGTCCGCTGATGGCCCGCCTCGGGGCGACAGGAAACACGCCCGCCATTCCCGCGGGTAGCGCCGAACTCCCAGAGGGGGTCGCCTTACCCCCTGGATGGTCGCTGATGCCTCTACAGAGATTGGATGGCGCTCCAAGTCTCGGTCAACCCCCTCAGCCTGGTGCGCCACTGAATGGGGAGTCTTCAACTACGAACCGAGCGATCAACGAATCCACGACACCTGTTTCCATAGAAGCGGGGTTTGGTGAGGCTCAAGCAGCAGAAACCATCTTTTCAGCAACCTCCCCCGAGGATCCACCACGAAGCCGTCCCACGGAAGCAAGCCAGGGCGCCAGAGCCGCCGAGCCGGCGGCCATTGTGGCACCGAGCCCTGTCATGCCTAGTTGGGGTGGCTCGGCTCAGTTGTTTAACAATGCACCACGTGTCGGTCTCAACGAGATGGACCGCTCGCAGGCAGACGCGGGGGGGCTGCAAAATGAGACCCCCGAAGATGGTTCGGCGACGTCCGCAGGGCCGAGCTTCCCGCCAAACGATCCCAAGCAGGAGAGCAGCGCAGGGCAACCCGACGACGACGAAGAGCAGGCAGACGGGTCCCAGGCCGACGGGTCCTCTCCCAAGGACAAGGGGAGAGCGGTCACGATTGAGGAGGCCCGCGATGATGAAGGATGAATGAGAGGACCGCAATAAGGAAGGAATCTTTAGTTGCCGGGAAGAAGCGAGTGCGTTTCGTTCGGTCTGCAGATGCGACGGGACAATGAGAGGGGACAAAGCGCAGCGCAAGCCTCTTTCCGTGATCTTGCCCATGGCGTTTTGAGCGGACACGAGCGGATTTTGTACCAATAGCACAAGTCCACGCGCATAGAGACAATGAGAAATGCGATGGGAGCAGAGCGCTGTGTGGCACTAAACTTGCCTTTCGATCTTGGTCCATGGCAGCCCACATCGCATGCGTGGGTTATAAGTGGGCTATAGAAATTCGGATGTGCCAGTCCCTTTTCATGTCCAACCGCAAAGGTGTACCGTGTGTGCCACGATCCTGGGCGAACGGTAGGAGCTCAAGGAACGAAGGGTTAGGTAAATGGGTCCTTGTTCCGCCACGTCAAGACGCTATCCACACCAAGCGGCCCAGGGACGGTCTGGGAAAGGGGCAAGTAATCCGACGAGCGGCATTCGTCTCCCCTCCCAGCCCCTCTAAGCCTTGATCTCGTGCGGCAGGACTGGGTGACGAATACGTTCCGTGACTGTCTGCGCGAGCTCCGACGGCGAGGCCTGCGGCGGCGTGCGCAAACGTTAAGGGGCAGAAGAAAAGAATGCGATCCAAATCAACTTGCAGGGCATCTCGGCGTCCGCTGACATGTCTCAATGGTGAATGTACAAGATTAGATGGGCAGATATGGGCTGTGGCGAGCTAAGATATTTCCAACCATGGCAACGTAAACCTCAAACAGGACCACACAGGTTTCATCTCTTATCCTCTCCCTACGAGGCGCTCTATTGTCTCTCCGCGCCCCGCCGGGGCATCCACGGCAGGCATCATCTCCATGCCCGCCGTCGACACCTCCCGCTTCACGGGCTGCGGGCTCAAGACGCTCGGCGGAAGCGACTGCGCAACAAAGGCGGCGGGCTTGACGTTATCCGATCCAAAGGGAAGCGGCCTTGAGGGTATCTCGCGACTCGCCGTGCCCGAAGGTCCCTCGGCCTCGCCGACAAGCTTGCACAGTAGGGCCTTGGACTGCTGCTTCGCCAGCTTCTGGAGCTGCTCCGCCGGGTCCTTTCGGTGTTTACCCACGTCAGCCGAGTTGCAGGGACAGTCTGCAGGTCCCCATCGTCTTCCATGCACACATACCCATTCGGTCTGCGCGGGCACGCCCTCGGCCGCCGGGAGTGGTTGGTTTCCCGAGCCGGCCTGGCCTGAATCCGAAGCTTCCTCGCCAAAGTACGAGGGACGCCGAACCGGGGCCGGGGTGACAGGCAAACTCGGCCGCTCCGCCTCGCTGGGGAAGTCGGTCAGTCGCATCATGACTCGGGGCTTCGCGTCGTTACCGAAAGCGCAGCCGGGATCCGTGGGCCTCGGACTGCCAACAGCTGCGCCCTGGCTTCTCGCGCGCCGATGCTTTTGGAGTCCCTCGACGTAGCGTCCAATTTCAGGCACGTCATCCCAAGCGTTGAGCCGCGGGAACGACGTCCAGGGGTTTGAGGGGGTGATGTTGATTATGGGCGTCTGCGGTTCGCTCTTGGATCCCGCCCGGGCTGACTCTATGACGAACGGCTCAGCAAGAGCATGGGGGCCGTTGGCGTCTTCTGGCTCACCATGCGGCATATACCTGGACGCCTGCCCAGCCGGTGGCACCTCTGACTCCCTGTGCGTGGTGACTCTCGGCGCTTTGGGCTGCTGCTTCTCCCACGGAAATATCGGCGGGGGTGTATCGGCAGGCGGGGCGGGAGGTGCGCCAGGCACCTTGTACCACATATCCTTTGGGGGACTGGGATACCGGACGGGGGGCACAAAGGGTTTGGTGTCTCGCGACATTTCGTAGTGGGTTGACGGAAAATTGATTGCCTCGGGCTTTGAATGCAGCGGAGGAGGTTGCCTGCTCACATGGGAAACGATATCAGCCTCGGATACTCATGGTAATTTGCTAGCGATCACGCCTACCTTTGGGCATCCCAAGTGGCCATGGGCGGCTGAGGTGGCTCGGTTCTGCCTCGAGGGGACAGCGCCTGCTGATGCTGCTGCTCGGGCTGAGTCCAACTGGCCGGCCTCGACGAAGCACTGGCGGGAGTACTGCCTTTCAAGGCCCAACGTGCAGAGGTGCGTGGTGAAGAGGGACAAGGGGGGGCTCCAGGAGCAGTCCATGGCTGGTGCGCCTCGGATGAAGCCGCAGAAGTTTGAACACCTTGGCCGCGGCTGCTCTCGCGGGAGCTTCCGTGAGCCAAGTCAGGATGGGTCTGGGACTCTGCCTCGCCAAGACTCTGCGCGGGCTGGGATGGAGCAAATTGTGCATGCTCCGAAGACGGCTCCTTGAAAGTGAGGTTAGCATCCTCATCGCTGGCCAGTGACAGGTCACGCTGTATCCAGGGGGCAGCGTACCTGTGCTCTGTAGTGACGGTCGTGAACTGCCCACCACCGGCCCACCATTTCGTCGTAGGGGGAGCTACCGGGGTGCGCCTCACAGCCGGCAAGCCAGGGCTTGTCGGCGCCGATGAAGTGCACCATGTTGATGCTGGACTGGAAGTGGCGAAAGGCGGGAACGTATTGATAGTGAGCAGAGGGGGTGACGTTGTAGGTAAAGGACAGGCGGTGAAAGCCCGGCCCAAAGTGCATGTTCAAGAGGCCCTGGTCGGCACCATCCATGGAAATGCCCCTCTCGGCCATGGCCAGCATAGCGTAGAAGTCGCCCATGTTGGGCGTCAGGACCATGACGCCCGAGTTGAAGAGATCGGGCCAGCCCGTGTCGGGGGCGGCTGCGAAGGCGTGCGGCAGGTTGAAGAGTTCATCGGGTGCTCGGTAGGCGACGACGTCGGCGTCAACGTAGACGATTTTGGAGAATTGGGTCTGCTTCCATAGATTAATCTTTGTAAAGGCCGAGTGTAGTTCCGGGCGGTTCATCAGATAGAGGTTCGCGGGTTGGTCATTACGTATCCGCGGGACTGGCAAGATGTAGTCGTACACGGTCTGAGCTTCCGTGGTCAGCCACCTGGAGTCTCTCTCGAGGGTGAGTCCTCTCTAGGCCCCGGGAAGCTGACCTGAAGCTGCGTAATGGCATCGGCGGATACGGAGTCGAGAGTGACGAGG
Organism: Ophiocordyceps robertsii; assembly: GCA_027405785.1. Classification (NCBI taxonomy): domain Eukaryota; kingdom Fungi; phylum Ascomycota; class Sordariomycetes; order Hypocreales; family Ophiocordycipitaceae; genus Ophiocordyceps; species Ophiocordyceps robertsii. Next base: position 28,625 of record JAPEBW010000171.1, read on the forward strand.
ACGGTAAGCTTCCTTGTGGCGCCGGCATCGCGCAACGAGCGAGCCAGGACGAGGGCGCCTGCGAAGGAAAGGCCGTGTCAATGTCTCTGGGAATAGCGTCGCTGACAGTGAGAAAGTAATGTGTACCTGGAAGATAGGAGTCGCTGAGAAGAAGCTGTCCGAGACGGCGTGGGAAAAGCGAGTTAGCAAAGCTCCGGTCTTTCGAGGTTCGGTGGGCCGAAGCCGTGGCGAGCTTGAACGTACCGTGGCATATATCTGCTCACCGGCCATGACTGCTGCCCGGCCTTGCACGAGGACAGACTGCTAGCCCCCAACACTTTTCCAAGGTCAAGGTAGCCTGTGGGCCATGGGAAGGGACGGGGAAAGGACCGAAGCGCGTCAGTAGTGTTGTTGTCGCCCTCTCTGATTAGTATGATTATTCGCAATTTCGGAAGAGCGTGTTTTCGAGGGGTGCATGCAGAAGCGAACCGGTCGTACTGCGAAGTGGGCTGTATAAAGGCCAGAGGGGGCCGCTGGGGGGACGGGAGAGGGAGAGGCGAGAGAGAATCGGATGAACGACGCCATCGTCAACAAAGTACGGGATAACAGGTCGGGTGTGGGTTTTTCCTCTTGGCGCTAGGGCCCAGTGTCAGCACTCCGTAATTACCAAGAGAACCGGGCGTCACCGCCACGCCACTTGAACCTCTGGCAGGTACCTGCTCGATACCGACCTAGGTATCTACGCGAAGTGGCAGTCAACATCCTATGTATGTATGTATGTATACAGATACTTGCTGTTACAGTTTCCTGGCGTTGGAGCACTACTGTTTGTCGCAGGAGGAGTGTCAGTCTCCGTGTCTCGGCGACGGGTCACGCAACTACATTGGGTTCGTCTTCGCGAGGTACTGGGCTATCCCGTCACGAACGATCGACGCTGCCGCTCGTGCATATGCATGGCAAGTGTCAGTTAGTCATATACCCACTAGGTACAGAGGGGCATTTGAAAAGTCTTGACTGCATGATTTCTACGCTAGTCCTATTAGGGATCGGGCATGCCTAAATAGGCAGGTGGCGGCCCGATTAGGACTAGCGTGCGCAGCCACATAGCCAGACTTTTAAAATACTCCTTTATATAAAAGAGTATTTTACTTTATAAAGGAGCATTTTAAAAGTCTTAACTATATAATTTCTATGCTAGTCTTAATTAAGATCGGGCATTCTTAAATAAGCAGGTGGCGTCTCGATTAAGACTAGTGTGCACCGCTATATAGTTAAGACTTTTAAAATCCTTCTATATATATATATATATAAGTCGTAACTTTATAGCTTTATACGCTAGTCTTAATTTAGTCGCTACTTGCTACTTTAAGAATGCTTAGTCTTAATTAAGACTAGTATTAAAGTTATATAATTACGACTTTTAAAATACTCTTTTATACTTATATATATACTTAAGTATAAAGTACGCTGTTTTAATTATAAATATAAAAAGTATAAACGCTACAGCTTTATACTTAGTTTATTATAAAAGCTTTAAACGTAGTCTTAGCCTTTATTTATAGAGGTTAGTTATATAAATATAGTTTATACTATTATTATTTATAAGTATTTTATACTTAAGTATATTATAAATACTATATACTTATTTAAATATATAGTAGCTTAATAGCATTATATAATTATTAGTTAAGTTAATTAGCGCTATATATAAATAATATTAGTATTATTATAAGGTATACTATAAGAAAAGCTATAATTATATTATAGTAAATACTTTAAAGTTAAGCTAATATATAGCTAAAGTTATATAAGACTTTACTTAAACTTTATTTAAACTTAGCTTAAACTTAACTTAAGTATATACTACTTAAGCGACCTTTATAAGTAAGAAGCTATATAACTTAAATAAAGTTTTCCTTATTTTTTCTTTAGCTTTAAACAAATTATTATTTAGCTATATACTATTAAACTAAGTATATATAAGCTTTTAATATATTTAAAGCTTCTTTTAAATCGGGTTATATAACTTAGAAAAAGACTTACTATTAATAATATAATATAAATAAAAACGCTATATAGTATAAAATAGCTATACTAAAGGAAAATAAAAGGGAGGGCTTAAAAAGGCTAAGATTAAAATTAAGGTTAAGTAAGCAATCCTCTTATTATAAGTAAAGGCTATTAAAATAAGCTACTAAGTTTAAGTAAGCTAATAGTAAATTAAATAGCTAATAAGTTAATTTAAAGCCTTAATATAAAAGCTAAAAAAAAGGGGATATATATAAAAAGTGGTTACCTTATTAAATAATAGCTTAATACTACTTTATAATATAATAGCGGGGGCTATAATACTTATAGTAAAAAAGAAAATAAAAAAAAAAAAAATAAAAGTTACTTTTAGCGCTTAAAAAGTTTAATATCTAGTATTATTATTTTACGCCTTAAGTATAATATATAAAAAAGAAATATAAAATTAATTAAAACTTTTTCTAAAGTTTAAAAAACGTTTTTTACTTAATTTATAATTACTTAAATATAAAGCTATAAAAGTTATAGCGACTTATTATAGTATTAATATAGATTAAAGCTAAAATTAGTAAAAGTTCTTTAAGTACTTTAACTTAATTTACCTTAATATAAATATATTTAATTGCGGGCTGTAATAGCTATCTATATAATTAAATAAAGTAGGAACTAAATATTTATAGCGTTCTTCTTTAAGTTAAAATAAAAGATCTTTAAAGTAAAAGAGGGGTTATAGTTATATAATATATAGATTATATTTTAAAAAGTGGCTTAAGCCTTCGCTTTAAAAGGGCACTTATAATAGTTAAATTTTTAACTTTAAGCTTCTTAGTATATATTAATTAAGTAATATAAATTATAATAAAGCTAAAAAACAGTTTAGTAAACTAAGTAGCTATTTTAAAGCTAAGGAAAAGCAATAAGTAAAGTGACTTAAGATTAAAAAGACTTAAAAGGTAATATTTTAATAAGTAAAATTAATATTATAACTTAGCTAAAAGAAATATAAAGCTAACTAACTATATAAAAGAATTTTACTTATAAAATAATAAGGTATATTATTATTAAGGGCCTACGTATACTTAGTTTAGTAATATATAGCTAAATAATTATTTATTTAAAGCTAAAAAAAGAAAAGGGAAATCTTTATCTAAGCTATATAGCTTTATACTTTATAAAAGTCGCTTAAGTAGCCCGTACTTAAGTTACGTTTAAGTTTAAGTTAGGCTAAGTTTAAGTAAAGTCTTATATAACTTTAGTTATATATTAGCCTAACTTTAAGTTATTTACTATAATATAACTATAGCTCTTTTTATAGTATAGCTTATAATACTATCCCCTTTTTAAGCTATTATATAATATCGCCGCCTTACCCCTTACTCTACGCTTAACGTTAATCGGTATAATCATCCTTATTATACTTATAATTATATACCGATATATCCCCCTAAATAATATTATATTATAGCGTTAAATACATTATATACGCGCTTATTTACGCCGCTATATCGTCTTTAACAGCGATAAGGTAGTATAATATATCTCCTCCGCTTACTGCTATTATTAGTGCTAAAGGTATATCTTACCTTCTTACTACTTATAGTTTTTAAGTATAAATACCTTTCCTTTTTCCCTCTCCCTCTTTTATTTTTTTTTATTTTTAATTACTAATCCTCTTATACGCGCGCCCCTTCTTATAATAGCTTTACTACGCCGCGCTTTAATATATCTACTATAACCCCCCGCGCCTTATCTCCCGCCGTCTTATAAGCGTCTTTTTATCTTATGCCCTTTAGTATACTTAGCGACTATATACTACCGCCTTTATATTAATTTTCGCGCCCGCTACTATCGCTTAATAAGCGGAGCGCGATATATAGCACTACTATATAACGCCCTCTTAACTTTATATATATTAAATATATAGTATCTCTTAATATAAATACTTAATATAAAGCTTATTAAAATTAAGCCTTACTTTAAGCTTATAATTATTTTACTTATACTTACGCTAGATTATGCTATTTACTTATATATCCTGATTTTTAAACTATAGATAATATAATATTAATATAATATTAATATACTAGTAATATAGTTACTGCTATAAATACGCTTTAAGACTATACGTTTTAAAGGATATTAAAAGACTATTATACTAACTTATATATATATTCTTTAATCCTTAATAGATATTAGCTAAAAGGGATATTATTAATAATTACTATAATATATAAAGTTAGCTTATTTTATTATTATAGCGCGCTAAGCTTAGATATACCTTTACGTTTAAGATTAATTTATTAATATTTACTAATAGTAAGTAGCTTATTTTAATTAAGTCGTAATTCTTTATCTACTTTATTTATATTTACTTTATATCTTATTATATCTTATTATATTCCTTATCTATCTTATTATTATGTATACTTAGTATATGTTTATAGTATATCCTCCTTATACTTATTGTTTAAAATTATCTTAATATTTACTAAGTATAGCCCGAAACTCTTTTTTATTTTTCTTAGTTTTTATCCTTTTCTCCGCTATTTCCCTTATTTTATCCCCTACTCCTTAGCTTAGCTTACTATTATCTTTCCACCTCGCCTTATTTATTTTTTATTATATTATTATACTATCCCTTAAATTTCTTTAAGGCGATTATATCTTAAAAGTTGCTAATTAGCTATTATATTAACTTAGCATACTTATACTACTTTATTAAGACTTAGCGTTATCTCCCTTTTTTAATTAATCTTTACTAAGCTTACTAAATCTTTTTTATAATATACTTTAGTTTATTATCTTTTTTAATTACTAGTAGTACTTAGTAGTTATCGACTACTTAGCTAAGTAAGGGGTTATTCGCTATATAGGGAAGGAACTTTATATATAGTCTTTTATATACCCTCCTTAGTATATTAAGTTTTACTATATATAAGCTAACTACCTTTATTATAATATACTTTTAGTATAGCTAGTTAAGCTTTTAGTAAGGCCTATTTATAATATACTTCTTTATATTTAACTATACCTTATTGCTTACTTAAAGTCTTTTTATTAATATATATAACTAGTTTGCTATCTTTTTTTATTTTACCTATAACGCGGTAATTGCTATTTAAAAGTAGTTAGTAACCTCTTTTATCCTTTATATAAAGCTCCGTATACCCTTTATATTTAGTATAAGCAGTCCCTTTTCTCGTGCGATTTTAATCGGCTTAATATCGTATTTATATATAGCAAAAAAGGAGCTTATACTTATTATTAATATTACCTAATTATTAAGCACCGCTTAAGTATAAGGTAGCTATACCCCTTAATCGTCTTACTTATAGTAAATATATATATAGAGGTATACTTATACCTTTTAGTTTACTTACTTTATCGCCTTATTAATTTATAGGTAGTAAGCTAATCTTAGTTTCCTTTAAACCTTAGTTTATTAATAAGATTCCCGCTAAAATTACTTTATTTAGTTTATCCCTTAATCTAAAATAATAGACTTTAATATTTTATAAAAGCAAAAGTAAGATTATAAGAACTTAATAGCATATACTACTACTTTTATTATTAGTATTGCTTTTAAAGTTATTGCTTTTATTAGCCTATCTATTATTACTAAAAGGTTTTAAAAGCTTTTAGTCCTTATTAGCGGTAAGTTAATTATAAAGTTTATTATTAAGTATATAAACGGCTATATAAAAAGCATATAATAGTTAAAGGAGCCCTTTTTAAAGTTACCTTTAAATATACCCTTTATTAAATAGCTTATAGTTCGCGATAAGCCAGCATATTATAAACAACTAGCCTAGCTAAAAAAACTCTTAAACTAATATTATAAGCGTCCCCTCGCGCTTTAAGTATCCTACCGCTATTAAGTTATATATCCGCTAAGCGATTAATACTTAAAGCTTATCTACTACGCCTTACGGCATAAGGATAAGGGGATAGGGCGCGGACTAATTACCGCTAGTCGGGGCCGGTATTATAGACTAATTACTGCTAGTCGGGGCCGGTATTATAAACTAATTACCGCTAGTCGGGGCCGGTACTACAGACTAATTACCGCTAGTCGGGGCCGGTACTACGGACTAATTACCGCTAGTTAGGCCGGTATAACGGACTAATTACCGCACGTAAACGTATATAAGGGTTTAAAAATAGTAAAAAGCTTATTTATTTCTTAAAAGCATAGCTAGCTACTTTATACTTAGTTTTTTAAGCTAATTTTAAGGATCTTTAACTATACTATCTATAATATATAAAGTAAACTATAAATATCCTCGTAAAATCGCTTAATAAACTAAGTATAAGCTTAATTAAAAACACTATAAACTATAGTTAGGGAAATCCCTTAAATATCCTTAGATATCCCTTAAAAATCGCGGTAAGGTTTATCCTATATCTTCCGGGGTGCTTTTATAGTTAGAAACGGGTCGAACTATAATTAAGATATCCCGCGGAAATCCTTAGAAATCCCCTAAAGATACCGGTAAAATCCGCTTAATAGTTTCTACGGTATCTCCTATAGTTAGATACGTCGTAAACTATAATCGGGTAGGCTCTTAACTATCTATAGTTATATCCCGGAAACCTTAGCGGGGTCCGACCGGTAATATTTATCGTATCTCCTCGGGCGAGCCTTCGTAGTACGTGCTCCGGGCGTTCCCGTCGCGGGGTTCCGTAAGGCTTCCTTAAAAGTAAAGTAAGGAGTTTAGGCGTGGCCGTTTAGATTCCGTAATAGTTAAGCTTTTAGTAAGGCCTATTTATAGTATACCTTTTTATATTTAATTATACCTTATCGCTTACTTAAAGTCTCTTTACCGGTATAGATAACTAGTTTACTATCTTTTTTTATTTTACTTATAATATAGTGATTACTATTTAAAAGAAGTTAGCGACCTTTTTTATCTTTTATATAAGGTCTTATACGCCCTTTACGTTTAGTATAAGCGGTCCTTCTTTTTATATAATTTAAATCGGCTTAATATTGTATTTATATATAGCGAAGAAAAGGCTTATACTTATCGTTAATACTACTTAATTATTAAGTACTACTTAAGTATAAATTAAATATGCCCCTTAGTTATCTTACTTATAGTAAATATATATATAAAGGTAGGCTTATACTTTTTAGTTTACATGCTTTATTACTTTATTAGTTTGCTATTAATAAGCTAAACTTAGTTTTCTTTAAACCTTAATCTATTAATAAAATTCTTAATAAAAATTACTTTATTTAGTTTATTTTTTAATTTAAGATAATAAACTTTAGTATTTTCTAAAAGCGGAAATAAAATTATAAAAACTAAGTAGTATATACTACAACTTTTATTATTAGTATTGATTTTAGTATTATTACCTTTATTAACTTATTTATTATTACTTATAGGTTTTTTAAGCTTTTAGTCTTTATTAAAAGCAGCTTAACTATAAAGTTTATTATAAAGTATATAAATAGCTATATAAAGGGCGGTAATAGCTAAAAAAGCCTTTTCCGGAGTTATCTTTAAATATAGTTTTTACTATATAGTTTATAGTTTATAATAAGCTAGCATACTATTAATAACTAGCTTAGCTAAAAAAACTCTTAACTTAATATTATAAGTATCTCCTTATGCTTTAAGTATCTTATTACTATTAAGTTATATATTCGCTAAGCGATTAATACTTAAAGCTTTTTTAGCTCTTTACCCTCCCCTTCTTTAAGGTATTAAGCTTTACTTAGTACTTAAAGGCGGTCCTTAAAGTAAATACGCTTTCCTATATTAATTATATACTTACTTACTTAAACCTTTAATTACTATTTTAAAGTAAGCGATTAATTACTATTCTATATTACTTAAAGTACTACTTAATACTCTTTATCTTTTTATAATATTACTATTTATAGCTTTTATATTTCTTACTTATTAAATATATAGGCCGGTTATGCTTATTTCTTAAGTATATCTTCGCTTAAGTTTAAGTTAAGTTTTAACTAAACTTTCCCTTTATTCGCCCCGCTTTTAGCTTAAGGTATAAGGTTATCCGCCTTACTTATATAAATAATTAACTTTATATTCGTCTCCTTTACTTATATTATCGCGATAGTATACTCTTTTTATATTAATTATTATAAGAGGTTTATATACTTATTATTAAAAGGGACTTAATATCTTATTAATTGTATACTATTTAAGATTATTTAAACTATATATCCTTTCTCCTTTTTATTAAATACCCTTTTTAGCTTATCTTAATTATAGCGCAATAAAGCGTTAAGTACTACCGCTAACCTCTTTAAGTAGTACTTTAATATAATGTTTTATAAAGCGAGCTTTATTACTTATTTACTTTACTTTTTATTTAACTTCCTTTTAATTATAAAGTACTTTAGATTCTTATAGTTTATTAGCACTATAAATATTAATATATTATTTAACTTTACCCTTTTAAAGCTTAAGTATTATATAATTATAAGTAACTCCTTATTATAAATTAAGTGATTATACTTTACTATATTAAGTTATTTTTAGAAAAAACCTACTAAGTATTATATTTTATTTAGCTTTATTTATATTAGTATATTACTTATTATATACTAAAGGCAATCCGCTTTAAAGTATATGTCTTTTTTAAGGTTATATAGCTTTAGTACTAGCATATTATAAAATGCCTTTTAAATAAATTTAAACGCGGCTTAGTACTTATTAATCTATAAAAAAGTTACGTTTTTTTTATAAACGCTATTTAAGTACTATAAGACCTTAGTATAAAGTAAGATAAAGGTATAATAGTAATTCTTAAACTTAAAGAAGCTTTAAACGCCCTTTATATTCCTTAGCGCTTACTATATTTAAATAGCTTAAATCTTCTTTTAGTCTTATTAAACCTTACCCTTAGCTTATATAATAAACTTTAAGTACTTTACTTTTTTTATTATAAAGTTATATTTTTATAGGTTTAGTATAAGGCTTACTTTTTATAGCTTTTTAAGTACCTTTATTACTTTATCTTTATAGTTATAAAGCGACTTTAAGAAGTAAATTAAAATATCGTTTATATATGCTATAAAAACTTATAAAGGTAGTTTTTTAGCACTTAGTTAATATCGCGTTAAAAAGTAGCTAGCGTCCTTATAAAGCTAAATAAGTATACTTACTACTTAAATAGTCCGAACTTTATTTAAAAGGCTATCTTAAACTTATAGCCCTCCGCAATTTAAATCTTATAAAACGCTATAATAATATAAAGTTTTATAAACTAATATACCTTCGCTAGTATCCTTAGCGTTTTTATTATAAATAGTAGTATATACTAATCCCTCTTTATTATTATTTTTAAAGCTTAGTAGTTATAGTAAAAGTATAGGCGGCTATTAGCTTTTTTTATATATAATACTAGCACCGCGGCTATTAAGCTGCTTAAGTAGATAAGGTTTGCTTTTAGTAACTTATTTAAAGTCTTTTAAAGAATAAAAAGTTCTTTATTTAATATATCGTAAAAGGGCCTTTATAGTAGTAGCGGTTCTTTACTATCTTTATTTAAAGTAAGGTAAATCTTATAGTTTACGCTTAGTTAAAACCGGGGCTACTTAAGCGCCTTTATAAGTGCGAAAAAGTTTAAGTAAGCTTATAATACTTAAGCCGGGATATAGTCCGCCGGGTTAATAAGCGTCTTCGGTTAAAAGGCCCTCTTTACGTTCTTTATCGTAACTACCTTTATATTAAGGGCTTATCGCCGCCCTTAGCTATCTTTTTAAGCCTTTTTTTTATAAATACTTATCCGCGAAGATAAAGGCGCTTATTAGCTTCGCTTCTTAGATATTTACGATCTTTATAGCTTCTTTTAACTTTTAAAAGTCGATTTAAATCCCTGCTTTTTTATACTAAATTTAGTCTTTTTTAATATTATAAACTACTTTAATTTCCTTTATTTACGGTCTTTTTAAGAATATATTATAACTTAACTTTAGTACTATATAAGCAAATATCTATTTTAAGTACTTATTTATCTTTATTTTAAACGCTATAATCCTCTTTATTTAAAGCGTTAATATATCTTTTAAGAAAGGCCGTAGTAGCTTTTTTATCTTATTTATAAAAGGTATTTATAGCTTTATTATTACTACCCCCTTACTTACTATAATATAGTAGTTATAGCCTATATTTATAAGTGCGTTAAGCCTCTTTTTCTTATTAATAGTAACTTTAAGCAATATTAAGTTTAATGTAAAGTGCTTCTTTATTAACCTTTAAGCTATTTACTATTTCTCTTTTTTTTAGCGCTTAACTTTGCGCTAAGGTTCTTTTTTTCTTAAATTAAAATCTACTTTTATTACCTTCTTAACTATAGCTACAGCTACTTATAAGGTTCTTTCTTTCTTCTTTTAATAAGGTAAGCAATATACCTTATTATCTTATAAGCGAAATACTTTTATATATTAAGCCGGCTTTATCCTCCTTTTAGCTAAGTTATAGCGTTAATTCTACTTATTAAGGTATTGCTCTTTAAGTCTTTTTAGTCTTTAGTCGCCCTCCTTATTACTTTTTTCTAGCCTGGAACGGCTACTAAGTTTACTAAACCCTTTTTAGCTTTATTATAATCTACGCTACTTAATTAATATATATTAAAAAGCTTAAAGTTAAAAGGTCGATTATCGTAAGTGCCTCCTTAAAGTAAAGGCTTAAGGCGCTTTTTAAGAATACGATCTATATATTATACGGCTATAACCCCCCTTTTACTTTAAAGAGCCTTTATTTAAACTTAAGGAAGAACGCTATAAACGTTTAGTTCTTACTTTATTTAATTATACGGATAGCTACTATAGCTTATAATTAGATATTAATATTAAAGTAGATAAAATTAAAGTACTTAAGAAATTCTTATTAAACGTAACCTTAATTAATATTAAAATTATAAGAAGTCGCTATAGTATATTATAGCCTTATATTTAAGTCATTATAGATTAAGTAAAAAACCTCTTTTAAGCTTAAAAAAAAGTCGTAATCGGTCTTATACTTCTTTTATATATATTATGCTTAAAGTATAAAGTAGTTTTACTAGCCGTCGAACTTTCTTAGCGCTAAAAGTAACTTTTATTAGTCCTTTTTCTTTATTGCTTCTTTTTTTATTATAAGCGTTACGTCCCCCGCTATTATATTTTAAAGTAGTATTAAGCTACTAGTTAATAAGCTAGCCCCTCCTTATATATATATCTTTATTGTCTTTTTTAGCTTTTATATTAAGGCCTTAAACTATCTTATTAGCTATTAAATCTACTATTAGCTTATTAGAACTTAGTAGCTCGTTTTTATAGCCTTTGCTTATAATAAGAGGATTGCTTAATTAACCTTAGTTTAAATATTAGCCTCTCTTAGCCCTTCCTTATACCCTCTTTAAGCATAGCCCCCTTATACTAAGTAGCCTTCTTATTTATACTATATTAGCTATTAGTAAGTCTTTTCTTAAGTTCTATAACCTTATTTAAAAGGAGCTTTAAATATATTAAAGGCCTACGTATACTTATTTTAGTCGTATATAGCCGAATAATTGTTTATTTAAAGATAAGGAAGAAAGGGGGAAATCTTTATTTAAGCTACGTAGCTTCTTACTTTATAAGGGTCGCTTAAGTAGCTTATATTTAGGTTAAGTTTAGGTTACAGTTAGGCTAAGTTTAAGTAGAGCTTTATATAACTTTAGCTATACGTCGGCCTAACCTTTAGGTATTCGCTATAATATAATTATAGCTCTTTTTATAGCATAGCTTATAATATAGACTTAAAGCTATATTATCCTTTTTTTTATAAGGGATATAAAGGTTATAGTAAAATATAAGGACTTGTTATATATATATATATAGCTATTAAAACAGCCTTACTTTATAAGTATTTTAGTAGATTTAAGGTAAAAAGTATAGCCCAGACTTTATTAAGTATAGTCTTATTTATCCTTCTTATTTTACTATAAAATCAAGGGGTATATATAGGACTTATATTATATATAAGACTGGTTTTTAAGCAATTTAGTTTTATATTTTATATAAATTTTCTTATATTATTAAAGAAAACTTCTTTTATAGTAGTCTTATTTATATATTTTTCTAATTTCCACTTATATTCTAAGAATTTAAGTAGATATTTTACTTTGCTTTTTAAAAGATATATTCTTAGATATCTAGTTATAGCTTCTAAAAAGAATAAAAAGAATATATCTTTATTATAAGTAAGAGTTTTTATATAACCTTAAATATTAATATATAGTTTATTTACAAAGAGGTATTTACTTTTTAAAGAAGCCTTTTTCTTTTTATTTGTTTATTTAGCTTTTATTTAAGCTTTATATTGTTTTATCTTTATTATATTAACTTTATTAATATTTATATTAAAATGATTTCTTCTTAAGTATATATATAAGAATTTATAATTTATATAACCTAGTTTTTTATAAAAAAAAAGTATATCTATAGTCTTCTTTTTATTTATAGACGTTTTACCTTTATTTAAAAAGGTATTGTCTATAGGTATATTAGTTATAAGTATATTATCTATAAGCTTATTGTTTATAGGTATATTGTTTATATATATATTGTTTATAGGTATATTGTTTATAGAGCTTTTTATATAATATATTTTATTGTTAATTTAAAAAGGAGTCTTTATAACTATAAGGATATAATATAGGCCGTTATTCACAAAGCCTTATATATGTATATTTGCCTCTTTATTTTAAAGAGTTATATTATTTTTACTTATTAAAGTAAAGGTATTATAAAGAGATAATTAGCTTATTATATTAATTCTAATTTAAGGTATATAGAGGCAGTTCCTTAATATAAAGCATATATTACTATATGGGAATTTAAAATGTAAATTCCCTACGCCTCTAACTATTATAAAAGACGCTTTTCTTTAAGTAATAGTTATATATATATCTTTATAGGAAAAGAGAAGTGATTTATTATATACTATATGCTTAAAAGCCCCTATATTAAAAGTAAAGTTATACATATTCTCTTTTTTCTATTTTTATAACATTTTTATTTACCTTAAAAATAACTTAAAAAGAAAGGAAAAGTAAAGCTTAAAAGGTCTTAGAATATTTCTAATATCAGCTTTCGTTTTTTCTTTTAAAGAGGTATATAAAAAAAGTATATATATAGAGGGTATAGAGGGTATAGAGGGTATAGAGGGTGTAGAGGGTATAGAGGATATAGAGGGTATAAAGGGTATAAAGGGTATAAAGGGTATAGAGGGTATAAGAGGTATAAAGGGTATAAAGGGTATAAAGAATATAGAGGATATAAAGGGTAAAGAGGTTATAAAAAGAAAGTTATTTAAATAAGCTAAGGAATCGGAAATATAAAGTATTTCTTTAAAGAGAGAGGACTTTTTAGAGGAGGAAACTCGTCTCTTTTTTCGGCTTTTAACTACTAATTTTCTAGTAACTAAAACTCTCTCCTAAAAAGACTCTCTTAAGGAAAGTATAAGCGTAGAACGCTTATTATTCCTATTTAAATAGTCTTAAGAAGGTTTAATCGAAAGGGGCCTCTTATAAAAAAAAGAAGCTTTTAGTTTTAAACCTACTACTTTTACCTTATATTTATTTTCCTTAAGCTAAAAGCAGTCTTTTAAAGTATAGTACTTTTTCTTATAATTCTTATAGAAAGCGGGTTTTTTACTATATAAAAAGAATAGCTAATTAAAAGAAGGACCTTTTAAAGCTTTAATTCTTTTAAACTTATTAATTAAAGAGAAAGAAAGTAATTCTAAAGTATAGACTTAGGCGTTATCTTAAAAAGCTTAAGAAATATTAGTTATAAAGGTAAAACAAGAGCTATTTAAGTCTTTTAAAATCTAAGTAATAATTATTACCTCGGGGATTTTAATTTCTTAAGTATTTAGCTTATTAAAAAGCTCTTTTATCTTTTTAAGATATACCTTAATCGAGGTATAAGTTTTAAAGGTTATATTAAATAATTCTTTTATAAGAAGAAAATTCGAAGTAAAATTCACTAAGATATAAAGGGCTTTTAGAGCTTCTTAAGCTAACTTTATAGTTATATAGTGTTTTATCTAAGAAAGAGGGCTATCCTTAACTATTAGACGTATTAAGGCAAGGATCTCCGCGGATTTAGCATATAGATCTTTAGAAACGGCTTTAATAGCTTTTTCTCGGATAAAAACGGATTTTATTTAAAATAACTAAGAGCAATAATTTAAAGAACCTTTTAGCTTCTTAAATTAGTAGTTGTTCTGATTAGCTAAATTTTCTATTGATTTTTCCGAGCGGTATTTCGATATAAAGGTTAATAGGGAAAAAGTAAGGGAAAAAGTCTAAAAAGAAATTTGTTAATAAATATAATAATAAGGTCTGTAAAATAAAATAAATATATTAAATCGGGCGTTGTTAATTACATAGAACAAGAATTTTAAAGGGTTTATTTATATATTGAAATCCTAGTAGCCGATTTAAAGTCGAGGAGTATAAAGAAGTTATAATAGGGGGCAGAGGACTTTATATAAAGTAGGCGAAAAAACATTGAAAGAAAGCTATTAAAAAGCGAGTTTCTTATTATGGAAGAGAAAATTTTCAAGGGATTTTTATCGTATAATATAGTCCTAAAAATGCGGTTATAAAACATAAGGTGTAAAAGAAGGAGAGGAGTGGAAAACTAGTAAACCGAGTCTAATAAGATATCGGGAAAATTCCGGAGAAAATAAGCTAAGTAAGCATAAAAACGTTAAAAGTAGGAAAGAGTTTTGCTAGATGTTTCCGATTACGTAATAGTCGGGAAAACGTCGGCAGGGGTCGGGGGTAAGTCTAGCTTAAAGAGAAGCCGGGCTTATAACTAATTAAGGAGTAAAATAAGTATAAAAGAGAGTAGATAAGTTGCTAATAATAAAAGGATTATAAAGATATAGAAAGAGTGCAAAAAGGTAAAGAAATAGATAAGATATATATATAAAAGATTTAATAATCTATTTAAGGTAAAAAGAGGACTAAGGCTTCCTTATATAAACAATTCCTAGGCTATAAGTAACCTAAGTAATAAGAAAAAGAACCTCCTATTTAGCGCAATTATGCATAATAGGCTAATAGCTATTATTAAGTTAATGTTATATTTATAAGCCTAGAAATTAATTCCGTAAGAAATACAAGGTGGCGTAGCGACTTAGCATAGATCGTATATATACTTTCTATATATACCTCTTTTTAATCTCCTTATACCTTGCTTATGTATGCGTGAAATAATATATGAAAATATGTATAGTATGTACAATTATATAGCGGATTAAATATATCTTTCAACGTATTTATACCGTGTGTTATTTATACTGTATTTAGTCTATAAGCTGCGGGAGACTATATTTTACTCTCTTATAGTAGTTATTAAGAATATAATTAAAGAAAAAGTCTTTATTTTATTCTTAACTATTAAGTTTATCTTATCTAAATTATTGTATTAATTAATCTTAGGACTTTAGTATATGCTATAATATAGTATAGCTAGCTAGTACTTAAAACTTATCTTTTAGTTACTATAGTATTTAATTTTTAAGCGTATTATATACTTTTTATTTTTTAATTTAAGAGTAAAAAAGTAAAACGTTAATCTAAAGGCAAGGTACTATTTTAAAGTACTTTATAGCGAGGTACTATAAGTATAAAGTAATAAAAGCGTTTTTATAATTAAAGATTATAATAATACATAATACAAAATAAAATACGGTAATAGAATTTTCCGGCTTCGTTATTAATATAAAAGAACTAAAAAATATTTCTAAGTATACTTATATATACGAATATATACGGCTTTTAACTTTAAACTAAGTAAGACTAAAAGGTTTAAATATTAACTAAAGTCTTATTAGTATATATAAAGTAGTATAGCGTAAAACGTAAACTTATAAAGTATTAGTTCTTTTTTTAGTAAGCTTAATAAGAAATCTTATAAGCTTCTTAATTATTAAGTAGTAAAAGTTAGTTAATGCTAATATATTATACTTTTTAAAGCTATCGCTATTAAAAGAGATATTTTTAGCGCGCTTATACTTCTTTAATTAACGGCTTTAAAGTATTATTAGCTTAGTTCTTACTTTAAGTTATTATTAGTATTAAGCAATAAGTAGTAATAAGTAAGTAATTAAGTATATATAAAGAAAAGAGTACTTAGTGCCGAAGTAGTTTTAGTCGTAATTGCTATAGTTTATAAAAAGGTTCTTATAAGTATAATAACCTTTTAACTCTCCTATATTCTTACTATATTTTTTACATATATCCGAATTAAAATAAACCTTTTTATAAAGGTGCTTAAGCATTGCGTTATAGTTTTAAGTTATCGTAAGATTAAGTATATACGGCTCCTTTATTAGTATAATAATAAAGCACTTTATATAAACTTTAAGCGGGTTATAAGTTTAATATATATTAATAAAGAACTTTATAAAGCAATAAAAAGAATATACTTTAGTTATTAAGTAGTTACGCTTAATAAATTTTATTACCTTAGATAAATAACCTTTTATAGCGTTTATAAGCGCTGAAGTAGTTAGCATAAAATAAGTAGCAGGCTATTTCTAAGTATAGTTAAACGTATTAAGGCGTATATCGTCGACTTTCTTAAAAAAGAACTTTATATAAACTCTTAAAAACTTAAAAAAGGCGGGAGCCTTAATTATAATAATGTTATCTTTTTATATAAGCATAATATTAAGATCTTTAGCGTTTAACTATATAGTGCCTCCTATTTACTTCTTAGTAAACTTAGTAAAAAACTACTAAGTATATAGTTAGTATTAAATATAATTAAGTATAAAAAGAAATTTAGTTAGATTAAAACGTATAATCTTCTTCTTAGTTTAATAAAACTTAATTAAGACATTAACTTTCTTTATAAGTATAGCGTTAAGATCTTTAGCGTTTAATTATATAATACTTTTTATTTACTTTTTAATAAACTTTGTAAAAAACTACAAAGTATATAGTTAGTATTAAATATAATAAAGTATATAAATATTAAGGGCTAGCGTATACTTAGTTTAATAGTATATAGCTAAATACTTATTTATTTAAAACTAAAAAAAGGAGGAGAACTTTATTAAAGCTATATAGCTCCTTACTTATAAGTATCGCTTAAATAGCTTATACTTAAGTTAAGTTTAAGCTAAGTTTAAGTAAAGTCTTATTTAACTTTAGCTATATATCGGCTTAACCTTAAAGTATTTACTATAGTATAACTATAGCTCTTTTTATAGTATAGCTTATAATACTATTTTTGTTTAAGGTATTATATACTAGTATATATAATATCTATGCCTCGTTCTTTGCTTTATACTTATTATTAATTAGTATAGTCGTCCTTTTTATACTTATAATATACTTACTATTATATATTAATATATCTTACTAAAAGTATTAAGTTATAGTGTTAAAAGTATAATATACCTACTTCTTTATATTGCTATATTACTTTTAATAACGCTAAAGTAGTATAATATACCCCTTTTAGTTACTACTTTAATTAGTGCTTAAAGCACGTTTTACCTTCTCCCTGCTTTTACTCTTTAAGTATAAATACCTTTTTTTTCCTTCTTTCTCTCTTTTTTCCCCTTCTTTTTTAATTATTAATTTCTTTATACGCGCGCCTACTCTAATAATAGTTTCGCCGCGCTACGCTTTAATATATTTACTTTAGCCCCCTACGCTTAGTCTTTTACTTACTTATAAGCGTTCTTTTACGCTAGGCCCCTTAGTACGCCTAGCGACTATTTATTACCGCTATTACGTTAATTTTCGCGCTTACTACTATCGCTTAATAAGTAAAGCGCAATATATAGTACTACTATATAGCGTCTTTTTTACCTTATATATATTAAACTTATAATATCTTTTAACGTAGATCCTTAGTATAAAGTATATTATAATTAAGCTTTGCTTTAAGCTTATAATAATTTTGCTTATACTTATACTAAATTATATTATTTATTTATATACTCTCTTTTTTAGACTTTATATAATATAATACTAATATAATATTAATATATTAGCGATAGAATTACTATTATAAACGCGCTTGAAAACTAAATATTATAAAAAACGTTTAAAGACTATTATATTAACTTATATATATATTTTAATCTTTAATAAATACTAATTAATAAGATAATACTAATAATTACTATATGTTCCTAGCTAGGCCTAATATAGGCCTAGACTGCGCCTGTGTAACTGACTTTTAATAGGCGTAGTTAATTAACTAGCTAGCAGCTTAGTTAATTTGTTTTTCATTGCCTTACCGCCGTTTAATATAGTAGTTTAATTAAATAGCTGCCCCGTAATAGCAATAAATAGTAGTATAACTACTACTTTAGCCTTATTAAAGCCAACTTATTATAATTAACTAAGCTATAATAAGGGGTCTTAAGCTCGAGACCTATTAAAGCACTAGTAAGTGACGTTCGGCCTAAGCTTATAGCTGCCGGCTAAGGGAGACGACTTATTAGCCCCGCTTAAGGGAAGACGGGAGTAAAAAGAGGGTAGTATTATAAGCTAGGCCTTATATATGCCCGGGCTATGCTTATATAACTAAGACCCTTAATAGGCGTAGTTAATTAACTAGCTAGCAGCTTAGTTAATTCGTTTTCTTTTACTATACGCTTAGCATACTACTTACCGCAGCGGGTAGATTAAATAGCTACCCCGCAGCAATAAATAGTAATATAACTACGTACTATAGCCCCGTTTAGGCCGACCCGTTATAGATATTAAAGGCCGGCGTATACTTAGTTTAGTAGTATATAGCTAAATAGTTATTTATTTAAAGCTAAGGAAGAAAAAAAACTCTATTTAAGCGACGTAGCTTCTTACTTATAAAGGTCGCTTAAGTAGCTTATACTTAAGTTTAAGCTAAGATTAAGCTAAGTTTAAGTTAAGTTTTATACAATTTTAGCTATATACTAGCCCGACCTTAAGGTATTCGCTATAGTATAACTATAGCTTTTTTTATAGTATAGCTTATAATACTAAGTAATATTATGTTTAAGGTTATAATAAAAGTTATAGCTGCGTTTTTTTTATTAGGACTTACTATTTAATATTACTAGAATATTAACGTTTAATTAAGATAATAAAAGTATATAAAGCGTATATAACGTAGCTATATTTCACCGGGCGTAAGCGCTGAAAAATAGATAAGGCGGCGTAGCGGCTCTTAAATAAGCGTAAGCGCTTAGAACAAGGGCGTAATAGCTTAAAACTAGCGCGCGATATATTATAAGGCTCTTATAGTAATAATATTAGCAGATATCGGCTGTAGAGAGTGCGGTAGGCGTAGGGGCGGGCTTTTTGATTTCCTTAATATAGTTAAGGAAGGAAAGAAAGGAAAAGAGGCTATCGCAGCTAAGGCTATAGCTATTAAGAAGCTATATCGATAACGCGGACGCCGCTTCGCCTAATGCGGCTAGCCCGCTTAATGCGGCTAGCCCTATGTTCTATAATCGCATTACGGGCCTTTAATCTACCCTAGGGGGGTTATCGCATTAGGCGCCTAAGTTGTGAAACATATGTAGCTATGGCCTTCCGTACCTCGGCTCAGTGGTCCATGACTTCGAGGTGCCCCTTTGTTGATTGCGCCTCTGGGCCGTCGGCCTTTGCTAACAGAGTGCCTTCCGGGCATCATGCGGGCCTCGACCGTTGATCTCATAGCAAGGCGCGTGGCGTCTTGGCGGTTTTGTCACAGCGGGGCCGCATGTGAAGCCGTCACGACAGCTCCACGCCCTCCCTGAGCCGCGTCATGTCTCGTCACACGCACAGATCACGAACACTTGGAATCACAACGAGGACAGGGCTAGAAAGAGGTCGGCGCCGCAACAAAGGCCGATGCAACAAGACAAGGTGAGAGGGCAGGGCAAGCGGTCCGCTCGGGCTATCATGGGAAGACGAGACGCGAGCAAAGCCTGGGCAAGGATTGACCTCGTGTTCAAACGGCCTGCCTAGAAACGTTCTCAAGCACATGTCTCGGTGCTCACTATGCCCGATGCGCTCGATGCCCACGCCGCCTCCCTGCATCAATGTACGATTCAGGCCTTTTCCATTATCGACGAGTCAGACCGTTGCCCTTGACATCCTTGCTTCGGAAATCACTTCGATCGGCCAAGCCGAGAAAAATGCCTCTTGCCACGAAATGCAGCCAACCTTCTGGTGAATAGAAGGATAGTGAGAGGCGCTGAGACCCAGAGGCGCTCGGCTAGCCTTGGCCACGGAATGGAAGCTAAAGAGCCGTTAACCGGAGCCGCAGACAACGTCGTGGAACCGATCGATCTCCGTTTCTTTTGGAGGGGCAACGAACGTGCCTCTGGAAAGCATTGAGACGAGAATCCGAGAGAGGAGGAACAAAGGAAGAGACAAGGAGAGAGACCCGCGGAGGTCGGACGGGCGATATCGAAGACAGGTTGGCAGGTGGAAGGGGCGAATGCGCCGCAGAGGCTATCACCACTTTCAGGCCGACTATCCTCTCATGGGCTCGCAGTAGAGGCTTGCAGGAGGGGGAGATCAATCACACGGAGGGAGACTTTCCATCTCTCGAATGGTTGCCGCTTCTGCTTGAGGAATTGCCAGCCACCATGGAGTGGAAACCCCAAGTGACGGTCCTTGGGCGTCGCAACAGCCCGAGAGCCGGCCAACTAGCCATCGAAAGAGGGGTGGCCAACTCACGTCTCTAGGACTCGATCACTAATGACTGCGCAATCGACTCCAGGGAAGGCGCACTTTGAGTCTCGGTAGCTGCAGCATGCTATCCTTGAGGCCGAAGCACTAGAGGTATGCAACGTCCTCTGCCCCTGAGACATCGGGGCCTCTCATTGGTCGAGCAAGAGTCAAGCACATATCTTCCCACTCCGGTTCGGCATAGCCTCTGTTTTATCCTGAATCTGTCAGCCGCATACCTGGAATAGACTGGAACATTGCTCACCGGCCTTGATTCCTCCGCCAGCAGGCAGCCTTGTCACCTGCGGGACACTCTCACGGGCGGGAAAGGGGGGGGGCTGGCTGCGAGGGGTCTATTGGCATGAGACGAGGAACACCACCAGCATGAGGCGCTCAGTACGAGGTCGGGGTGAAAGACTCAGCGGGTATAAAGAGAGCCTCTGAGTCTCCGAAAAAGGGCTTTTGGAGCTGCACACTGGCAAGGAAAGTCCTGTTTCCGTTGCTTCCTACCTGTCTTGTCCCTTGGAGCTCCCGCTCAGAGCGATGAAGCTCAGTATCCTTGCCGTGGCCGTGAGCCTGGCGGGACCCGGCTCCGCCGCTCCTTCAAAGTCGGAGCAGTCTACCGATCAGGTTCGCAATCTCGAGGCCCGGGACACCGACACCATTGGACCCATTATCGACAAGTTTCACAATCTCTTCGGCGGCAAGAAAGGAGGCGGCGGCGGTGGAGGCGGTGGAGGCGGCGACGGTGAGGAAGACGAGCAGGATGAGGATGGTGCCGGCGGTGCCGGCGGCGGCGGTGCCGGCTCATGCAGCTGCTGCTGCCCGACCCAGAGCATCAAGCAACGACGCAGCAATCACTTCGACGTCCTGATGGACGGTTACAAGAACAACGTCCTCAGCAAGCGAGACGGCCAGCAAATGGACCCGCTCGTTGAGCTCGTCAAGAGAAGCTTTGGCGGCTTCTTCACTGAGGATGAGGTGCCTACCAATAACCTCGAGGCCCGAGACACGGACACCATTGGACCTATCATTGACAAGTTCCGTGAGATCTTCGGCGGAGGCAAGAAGGGGGGCAGCGGTGGCGGCGGCGGTGGTGGTGACGGCATCGACAGAACCCCGAGCGGCTGCTGCAAGTGCTGCGATATCGACTTTGAAGACGTCCAAAGGACAGCTTCTCGTTTCGATCTCGACATGGTCAGTGAAGGTCAGATGGCTGAGCTTCTCAACTACGTCAAGGACAACGTCAAGACCCCTCACCAGAACCGTCTCGTCCCGCGCGATGGTACAACCATTGGCCCCATGATAGACAAGTTCCACAGTCTATTTGGCGGCGGCAAGGGAGGCGGCAAAGGTGAGGGCGACAGTGAAGAGGGTGATGGCGAGGGCGAGGGTGGGGGCGAGGGCGACGGTGGTGGCAACGGCGGCGGCAACGGCGGCGGTGTCTGCAAGCCCTTCTGCTCCGCCTTTGCCCGCCGCGATACGACCCTGGCTGGCCTCGCCGGCGCCGGGCAAGGCATGTCCCTGGCTAACGGTACAGAGGCCGGCTCGCAGAACCTCGGCCCCGCCAAGGCTCTCTTCACCGACATGCTGCAGCACCTGCAGGCCAAGGGCCGATGTGTCGTTCCTTGCAAACCTGTACAGCCGACTCGCCCCCCCGTGAAGCCTACCACCCGGCCCACTCGGCACACCACCCGGCCCCCTCGTCCCACCACTTCCAAATGTCGTCCTCGCCCCTCCGGCTCCGGTGGCCGCCGTGGCGGCTCTGATGACGGCGTCGAATACTGTCCTGACGACAAACCGACCACTCGCCCGGTTCGCCCCACCACTCGGCCCACGAAACCTACCAAACGACCATACAAGTGCCGTCATGGTAGCTCCGACTCTGGCTCAGGCGGCTATGATGATTGTGACGAAGACTATGACTACGACTACGACTACGACTATGGCTTCGGTTCGGGCTCAGGCTCCGGCTCCGGTGGCTCCGGCTCCGACGACTCTGGCTCCGGCGGCTCTGGCTCCGGCGGCTCCGGCTCTGGCGGCTCCGGCTCTGGCGGCTCCGGCTCCGGCGGCTCTGGCTCCGGCGGCTCTGGCTCCGGCAGCTCTGGCGGCTCTGGCTATGGTTCTGACTATGGCGGACGTTACGGTGGTTCCGGCAGGACTATTACATACGCAGCCGGTCGTACGACCGTCCCTGGCAGTCGTCCTACCGGCTCTGGCTCCGGCGGCTCTGGCGGCTC
The DNA here is from genome assembly GCA_027405785.1 of Ophiocordyceps robertsii. Classification (NCBI taxonomy): domain Eukaryota; kingdom Fungi; phylum Ascomycota; class Sordariomycetes; order Hypocreales; family Ophiocordycipitaceae; genus Ophiocordyceps; species Ophiocordyceps robertsii. Next base: position 51,559 of record JAPEBW010000171.1, read on the forward strand.
TGGTTCCGGCGGCTCTGGTGGCTCTGGCGGCCCTAGATCCGGTGGCTCTGGCTCTGGCGGCTCTGGCTCTGGCGGCTCCGGCGGCTCCGGTAGCTATGGGAGCTCGTATACTCACTCTTGGAGTAGGCCTACTAGCTTCACTTATTCCGAAAATCGTCCCACCGGCTCCGGCACTCCTAGCAACTCGGCCATTCGACCTACCAAGACTGGGGTCTGCGCCAAGCCCACATGCGGCTCGGAGGGTATTCGATATGCCATCTACCACAATCCATTCAGTGGCGATCACTCCAAAGACTACAAGTCGTTTGACCTCAAGTACTTTCAGAAACAGAAGCCCATCACCGAGGGTATCACCAAGGAGATTGAGGTGGAGTCGGATCCTTACAACGAAAAGTACAATAGCGCGGCTATTGAATTCCGGACCTTCCTGTTCGCCTGCAAGGACGGCACATACAAGTTCTCTTCGCCTAAGTCTGACGATGTCACGCTGATGTGGTTCGGGGACAAGCACGTTAGCAACCCGACTCGGAAGAATGCCGACATTGTTCAGTTCTGGTACGGCGAGAACAAGGGCCAGACGGTCAAGAAGTATATCAAGGCCGGCACCTACTACCCGATCCGCGTTCTCTGGGGCAACACTGAGGGAGCAGGCTACCTCAATCTTGACATTTATGGCCCGGATGGTCAGAAGCTGACCAAGCAGCGCAAGAATGATGGAAGCTATCTCTTAACTAAGTCTTGCGACAACCCCGGCTACAACCCGTACGAGAAGGAACGGAACCACGGCGGCGGCACAGACTTTTCAAAAAGCGGCAGATCTGGGGGCGGCGAATCACCCGGCGGCTCCGGCAGCTCCGGGAGAAAGGGCGGTGGTAGCAGCTCGGGGGGCTATGGGGGCGGAGGATTTAATGGAAACTATTAGTTTGAGGTTATCTGTTTAGAAGTGACGGCCTTAGAAACAAAGGCAGATAGATGACCACGTTGGCCGGCTAGCCGAGTTGCCTTTTAAGTCAGGGACATGATGGTTACGAATATATGATTTTCAGCTCGACCCGGAAAGCTCCTTTACCAGAATGTTACTTGAGTGCAGCCCCCTCCCAAACTTGCAAATGAGCGGGACAAGAACAGTGTGTAATCGTTACTGTTCATGAGACATGAGTCAAATTCCGAGTGCCTTTCATTGGTCTTCGCGCTCCGTTTAGTGACCGTGTACAATTTAGGTACCGCCTACCCTGTACCCTTGCCGGCCGAGGTGCTGTAGTACATACTAGGTACAATTTATTCGCTACCACGTGGAAAAGCAACCCTCTTGCCTTCTTAGGTAGGAAGCTAATAGCTCTCACATATGTATGTACTGTAATTGCGTGTCACCTCATCCTTTTTTTCCCCTCCTCCTCCTCCTTTCCTACCTGTCCATTTTCATCACGCAACCCGTCCCTGACCGTTGTCGCTGCCGCCCCCCCCCCCCCTCTCCCTGTGCACCACCTCACCGCAATGTTGTCGACGCTCCGAATCGCTGGCAGGCGAGCTGCTGCGCGCCCCACGGTCCTGGCGGCCGCTGCCACCCGCGCTGCCTCGACCTGGAGCGCCGTGCCTCAGGGTCCTCCCGTACGTCGTGTCGCGCCGAGTTCCCAATGTCCAATTGGTACTGGTCTTTGATTGCTGATATTTCCTAGGATGTCAGTTCTTGCCACTGCCTCCCAATTGCTTCGTGTTGCTGATACTAGCTGCTCTCCTTGCGCGTCCATCCCCAGGCCATCCTCGGTATGACAACGCGATATTCTTCCAATGGCCCCAGCTAACGTCGTTTCTCCTCCCCAGGCATCACCGAAGCTTTCAAGGCCGACAAGTTCAACCGCAAAATCAATCTCGGTACGCCTCACCGCCGTCCGAGCCCCTCTTGCGACCGTCGCCGCTGACGCAGCTGACCTTTAGGTGTCGGAGCATACCGCGATGACGAGGGCAAGCCTTTTGTCCTGCCCTCTGTCCGCCAGGCTGAGCGCCAGGTCGTCGACGCCAAGCTGAACAAGGAGTACGCTGGCATTACCGGTGTCCCCGAGTTTCCAGCCCTAGCTGCAAAACTCGCCTACGCCGCCGACTCCCCAGCCCTCGACCGTGTCGCCATCACTCAGTCCATCTCCGGCACCGGTGCCCTGCGCATCGGTGCCGCTTTCCTCGAGCGTTTCTACAAGGGCTACAAGAAAATTTACATTCCCTCGCCTTCGTGGGCCAACCACAAGGCCGTCTTCACTGACGCCGGTCTCACCATCCAGCAGTACCGCTACTACGACAAGAATACCATTGGCCTCGACTTTGAGGGCATGATGGCCGACATCGAGGCCGCGCCCAAAGGCAGCGTCTTTCTCCTCCACGCCTGCGCCCACAACCCCACAGGCGTCGACCCGACCCCCGAGCAGTGGAAGGACATTTCGAGCCTCGTCAAGAAGCAGGGTCACTTTGCTTTCTTTGACATGGCCTACCAGGGCTTCGCCAGCGGCGATACCGACCAGGACGCCTTCGCTGTCCGCCACTTTGTTGCGCAGGGCCACCATGTTGCCCTCTGCCAGTCATTTGCCAAGAATATGGTGAGTCTGGCCAAGTGGAGACCCATGCCAACGTCCCCTTGTGCTGACGTGGGCTCTCTCCCTGTCGCTTTGCTTGAATTAGGGCCTCTACGGTGAGCGTGTCGGTGCCTTCTCCCTTGTCTGCGCCGATGTCGCCGAGAAGAAGCGCGTCGAGTCGCAGCTCAAGATCCTCATCCGCCCCATGTACTCGAACCCTCCCATTCACGGCGCTCGCATCGCCACCGAGATCCTGAGCAACCCTGGGCTCTACCAACAGTGGCTCGGCGAGGTCAAGAGCATGGCTGATCGCATCATCACCATGCGAGCCCTCCTCAAGACCAACCTGGAGAAGCTCGGCTCCAAGCACGACTGGTCCCACATCACAAGCCAGATCGGCATGTTCGCCTACACAGGCATGACTCCCGCTGAGATGGAGAGGCTGGCCAAGGAGTACTCCGTTTACGCCACCAAGGACGGCCGCATCTCTGTCGCTGGCATCACCTCGGACAACGTCGGTCGGCTGGCAGAGGCCATCTTCAATGTAAAGGGCTAGCCCAGCCCACATCTAAACAGAAACCCAGCCGAGACGGGCAGGCCCGAAGAGTGGCATGCGTTGCACAATAAATCGCGCATCGGCGGTCGTTAGTGAGAGTTGCTCGCTAGGCATTGCATCATGATGAAGCAGTCAAAGGATAACGGGGCGCCGCGCAACTGGTGCGCTGTTGAGTCTCGCGAGTCTTGTCTCTTCTTGGTTTTGGTCCTCGGGAAATAAATTGTATTAGTACCTAGAATAGACGGGGGCTGCCGTCCTAGAACTGTTTTCTCAGCTCTGCACCTATTCCTCAATGCGCTCGGTGCTCGGCTCGGAGCACAAAGCGGCGCTTGTCGGCTCCACACGAGACATGAGCCCATCCCGTAGTGGCGTCATCACCCATCGCGGAGCCGGTCGAGATCCTGTTTGACGTCCTCCATCTGCCTGCTCATTCCGCGGTATACCCTGGCCATTTCCCTCATAGTCTTTTCCTTGCCCTCGTCGCCAGGGGGGCCGACGCCGTACCCTGCCAGCTCGGTCTGCAAACTGCGCACCCGCTCGGCCGCCCGGAGCTTGGCGTCCTTCAAGTGATCTGCGTACCTTCGCAGAGCGGCGACGGACTGGGGCGAGTACAGCTCTTTCGCGACGCTGTGCGCGACGTGCGTGGCTTCCAGCCCGGTGTGCTGCGCACGGAGCGAGACGTCCGAGGCGCGAAGCTCGACGCTCCGGGCGAGGACACCATGCTTGGCTTCGAGAGTGCGGACAAGGTGGACAAGCGATTGGGTGTAGCAGCGAAGGAGCTGGGTCAGGGAGGCGAGGGTGCGCAGACGAGCGGCCGCCAGGGACTGTCGTGCTGTGGTGAGGCTTTCACGTAGGTCGGCGTGGTCCTTGGGGAGGGAGGGGATGTGGCGGTGAAGGTATGACGGGTTCGTGGTCGGGTGAGTGAGGCGGGCGAGGCTGAGCGCCCAGGAGTGGAGGCTGGACGAGACGAGGGCTGCCAGCGGCGGGAGCAGGGTCTCTAGGTCGGAGAGCGGAGGGCCGGAGAGGAGCAACGCCGCGGAATGTGGAGAAAGGGGCGCTTCTGTGCCCAATAATGGAGGGAGGATGAAGAGGAGGTCAATCAGGGACTCGGGCAGCTCGGCGGCGGCTGGGTCCGGCCGTCGCTGTTGTCGGGGCTGGTTCGACGACAACGACGATGACGAGGTGGAGCGTATTTTCGGCTTGGGCCCCGGGGGCGACGCTGTAGCGATGGCGCGCTCGAGGAGATGGTGCTTTGCCATCGAGAGGCGGTGCTTTTCGAGTTCCTGCGGCGTGTGAGCGATTGATGGATGACCGACCTGGCGGGCAATCTCCTCCTCTCATTCCCCCCCCCCCCCCTTTCCCTCATCGTTTCTGGTCAGTTCCGACTCTTACCTGTCGTACGGTGGCGCGTTCCTTGGCGGCCGGGTCATGCCTGGTCGAGCCGTCGGGGTTGAGCATGAGGTTGGTCAGGGCCGAGTAGAGGTTGGCGAACTCTGGGTTGTGGCCGAGGACGTCGTCGTCGACTGGAGGGATCATCTCGGCAATTCTGGCGGGCGGCGGTCAAGGGCGCTCGTCGGGCATCTCCCTGCGCGGTACTTGACACAGATTTGTTTGACACAGGAGAATACGGCCCCAGGACTCGATGGTCCGGAAGTGGAAGGATGATCTAAGATGCGATTCTGGCAGGGAGACGATATCCCTTCTTATTCAACGGTTGAACAGTCTGTCTCTGGCGAGCAGTGTCCTTTGGCACGGCAGCGGAAGATGTCCTCGATAGAACCCGTCAGCACGTGTCGACTCGGTACACACTTTCGAGACGCTGTAGCTGCGATGATGCAATCCGTTCGTGTCGACTTCAGACACGGTGGTGAGTCGAGGACAGCCACCTTTGTCGCTGTCGCGAAACTCGCACGCCGTCACATGACAGCCATTTGATCCATCCAATTCGGTCGGAGCGGAACATCCATAACCCCGAATCGGCCCTGCTTCTCCACGCCAGCTCCGCGCGACGGAGCAGTGTCTTGTAGGGCAAGAATCCAGCAGAATAAGTCGCGGACCCCCGACGTGGCGGCGCTCAGTGACTCGACGTTAACGCTGCCCCCGGGTCTACTTCCTCACATCTCCCGGTCTCTTCTCCGCCCGTTACGATGCCGCCGCCGGGGGCCCTGAATCCCATGCGGCGCCTGTCGAAGAGTCTGCTGTGCCTGCGCCGCGGCTTCTCTTCGTCGTCGTCGACCTCTCTCCTCTCTTCTCCCTATCGTCCTGGCCATGCGACCGCGTCCACGACGACGACGACGAAATCTTCTACGAGAGTAACAGCCATTGCCTCGCAGGCCTTTTCCACTACCCAGCCCGCCCAGGTCAAGACCATCAAGCCGCACCGCCTGCCCTCGAACCTCATCCCGCCCTACCCCTACGGCGACCGGCGTGTCTACAAGCAGTCTAACCGGGGCCTCTACGGCACCGCGCGCATCCGCTTTGGCAACATCATAGCTGAGAAGTACCGCAACAAGACACGCCGCTTCTGGCGCCCAAATGTCCACGTAAAGGTCTTTTACTCGCCCTCGCTCGACGCCCGCGTAAAGACGCGCCTCACCCTCCGCGTCCTCAAGACCATCCGCCGCGAGGGCGGCATCGACAATTACCTGCTCAAGAGCAAGCCCGCCCGTCTCAAGGAGCTCGGCCCCGGCGGCTGGAACCTGCGCTGGCTCGTCATGCAAACAACCGCGGTCCAAGAGCGCTTCAACGACGAGAGGCGCGCCCTGGGCTTGATGCCTAAGCCCATCGAGAATCGTGACGACGTTATCCAATATGCTCTCGACTTTGCCACACCGGGACCTCTCAGCGTCCGCAGCCGCGCTACCCTGGACAATTTGTGCGGCAGCGTGGCTGATAGCTTTGTGTTGGGCAGTGAGGCCTCGGGAGACGTTGGAGGCATCGAGGAGCTATCCGACGAGGCCGAGGAAGCCTTGCTGCAGCAACCAGACAATGCACACCCGACACCGACGGAGACAGACGTGGCCAAGCAGCGTGTCGAGATCTAAACCGTCCATATACTTTATGTCAACACTACCATCACGTCATCGCTGAGGCGTATCAGAAACGGCATCACATCGAGTCTCGCCGCCAGCCTTTGAAATTGGCCAAAAATGAGACCTGCCTCAAAATACCTCAACCCAGATTGCAACCCATTCCGCGCCGTCTAGTGTGCCAACTGTCCAATGCCTTTTTTTTGTGTCGGTGTCACTATCTAGAACCTCAAGTCCCAGTCAATTAGCGGCCCAATCTTTGGCAACTCGTCCGCCACGCTCTGAACGTCCTTGTCGCCTCGTCCGCTCAGGCAGATGACGACATCCTCGCCCTTCTTCATCGTCTTCGCCAGTTCTATGGCGCCGTAGATGCCGTGTGCCGACTCGAGGGCTGGGATGATGCCCTCAAGCTGGCTCATGAGCCTAAAGGCGGTAAAGGCCTGGGCGTCGGTAGCGGCGATGAACTTGGCTCTCTGTTGGTCCTTCCACGAGCTCAACTCCGGGCCCACACCGGGATAATCAAGCCCAGCCGAGACTGAGTGTGTCTCCGAGATTTGCCCGTGCTTGTCCTGCAGCACATATGTCCTCACGCCGTGGAGAACACCCTTGGTGCCGCCCGTCAGCGTGGCGCTATGCCGGGCCGTGTCGATGCCGTCGCCACCCGCCTCGACGCCAAGAAGCTTGACGCTGGCATCGTTGACAAAGGGGTAGAACATCCCGACAGCGTTACTCCCTCCGCCGACGCAAGCCACGACAGCGTCGGGCAGTTTGCCGCGCTTCTCCATCATCTGCGCCTTCGTCTCCGTGCCGATGACGGACTGGAAGGTACGGACAATGGTCGGAAAAGGGTGAGGGCCGATGGCAGAGCCAATAATGTAGTGTGTTGTGTCGAGTTCCACAACCCAAGCGCGCAGAGCCTCGTTCACGGCGTCGCGGAGCGTCTTGCTACCTGCCTCAACGGCGACAACCTTGGCTCCTAGCAGTCGCATCCGGAACACGTTTAGAGCTTGCCGGCGGACGTCCTCCTGTTTGATGCGTGTCAGGGTGCTTCCAAGTCAAGGGTTGTTCATTGAAAAGGTCAAACTTACTGCTCCCATGTAGACGGTGCAATCCATCCCGAATCTGGCGCACACAGTCGCGGTAGCCACGCCGTGCTGTCCGGCGCCAGTTTCGGCAATGATTCGTGTCTTTCCCAGTCTCTTGGCGAGCAAGAGCTGCCCAAGAGCATTATTGATCTTGTGACTCCCCGTGTGGTTGAGGTCTTCTCTCTTGAGCCAGATATTGGCGGCACCAGCATGTTCCGTTAGTCGTTCGGCCAGATGCAGGCGCGAGGGCCGCCCCATGTAGTCGTAGTAGGATTGATACTCTTCCCAGAAAGCCGGGTCGTTTTTGATCTTGTTGAAGCCCTCCTCCAGCTGAGAAAGGCAGTCCATCAAGCTCTCGGGAACATACTGCCCACCAAACTCTCCAAATCGCTCTGGGATCTTTCCGTGAAGCGCGGCCAGCTGGGCAACCAGGGCGCTGTCCTGCTCGGCTGTCATTCGATCTTCATCCGTCACGGCGGCACTGACAGTTACGTCCTCGCCGCTGGGCTCCTGCGCGCCAGCAACCGCTTCAGCCAAGCCGATCTCGTGCGTCCTTCCGTTCTGGGCACCACCACAGAGGTAGGCGCAGTACTCCTCGACTGCTTGGCACTCTTGGCCAACGTCGGCTTTTTGGATAGTGGTAACGATCTGGCTGCCCACGACGACGCCATCGGCAAGAGCGCCGATGGTCTGAAAGTGCTCCTGCGTGCTAACGCCAAAGCCAACAGCCGCCGGCTTGTTTCCGCTATATTTTTTGACACGTGCGACAAGCGCTGGAAGCCTAGAGTCAATGAAACCCAGAGCGCCGGTAACTCCCTGCCTGGAGACGACGTAGATGAAGGAGTCGGCCAGCTGGCATAGGATTCTCATACGCGTGTCTGAGGTGGCAGGTGCGATGAGTGGCACGTACGACAGTCTGCATGCAGGTATTTTCCTCTTGGTGAGCGATAGAACGAGGACTGATGAACTCGGAGCACCCACCCTCCCCTATTGCACAGCTTTCGGAACGAGACGGCCTCCTCGGGGGGCAAGTCGACGACAATGAAGCCGTTAATATTGGCAGCCTTGCAGTCCTGAAGCAGCCGCTCCTCTCCGTAGCGGAGAAGAGGGTTGTAGTATCCCATGAGCAGCACCGGAGCCCCTAATCCTCTGTTTCTGGCTTCCTTGACCATGCCAAGGGTCGATTCGATAGTAACGCCATGGCCTAGTGCGACCTGTACCGGGTCAGCTACAGCTCAGCTCGACAAATTCAATGACCGGACCCCGTCCTTACCGTGTTGGAGGTTTGAATAGTTGGTCCATCGGCAATGGGGTCGGTAAAAGGCACGCCGAGCTCGATCAGGTCTATTGGAGTGGGGCTTCGATGTCAGGACGCTGGCCGTCGTTGCCTTGGCGCGGCTATCTGCGTCTACTCACCAGACCCTCCTTTCTCCATGGCCAGCAGGAGACTGGGCGTTTCCTCTGGCCGTGGGAAGCCTGCCGTGACATACGCCACCAAGGCCGCCTACCGTCGAGTCAGCTCAAGATCGAGGTGCCTATGACCTCGGGTACTGACCCTGTTTTGGGCTTTGCAGCGCTCAAAAGTCTCCTTGATGGCCTCCATGGCGTTTTCGAAATGAGCGGGCTTAATGTTGCTCTAGTGCAGGGCGCAATGGGAAGGGAATCGAAGTCGCGCGCGTGGCTGGCTTATGTATCTGAAGGGACCGAAACTGGATTAAAAGTTGCTTCCGGAGAAAATGGACACTCCGCTCGCGAAGGAGCAGCCGGGGAGGTACCAAGTACCGCTGGAGCTGCAAGTCTGCGGGAGCCCTCATCCCGCATATGCACGACAGACCCACAAGTGCCGGACTTACCCAAAATGGTAATTGGCACATTTCACTCAGGTACCTACACCGCATCATTTCCCACACCACTGTTCTCATCGCGCCAGTCACTCTGGTCAAAATGTGTCAAAAGCTTGCTTAGCCGTGTGAGAAGATGCTTCCGCTAATTCTTCCAAGATTCTTCCAGGCAGTGCTCGCAGTCAACAAGACTACTTGCCAAGCCTCGACATGCCACCTCATCTGGTGTTCCTTTCGCTAACTAATTAAGGTTCCCTCCTGGCTGGGCCAGCACTGTACTGACCGCCTCATGAGCTGCGCGGCTCAGGTTCCAACGCCTGGCCACCTCACTTACACCCCCTTTAACCTCCCCCACCGCCCTATGATAGCCTCTTCTCGGCCAGGCCTCCAGCTCCATTTCTATTGTCCCAGCTTGGCGGCCCTGTTCCTGCACCTAAAGACTGTCCGCTCTCGCTGGCATACAGCGGGCCACCCTCAGCCCGGGATCTATCGGGAACAGCCATGCAAGCTAGTGTCCGTATCAGACCCAAGAGCACAACGATAAAGTACACAAGGAGAATGCCCGTGGAGATGAGCGCCTCCTGGACGAGGCTGTTGTAGAGCCAGTCGGTCACTCGCTTCACGGCACCCGTCACCTCATCCGTGGTAGCCGAGGAGGGCGAAGCCAAGAACGCGTGGAGATCCGAGTCACCAGAAACAGAGTCTTTGGCCCCCATGCTAAATAGCTTGGTTTCGAAGAGCGGAAGGTCCACGTGCGCGTGGTCGTGCACCCACGTCAGCCCCTTTTGCACGCTCTCGATCTTGATGCCAATCACGCAGTGCAGCACCGACTTGATTGGGTCGAGGAGTATGGTACCGTTAAAAACCGTCTCGAGGCCATCCTGCATGGCGTCGAGGAAGACGTTGATGGTGCTGTTGACGGCGCCTGTCGCGTTGGTGACGTAGGCGAGAATGTCTTTGTTGATGTCGTCGTTGAGCCCCTTGACGACACCGTTTGCGCCGGCGGCCCACTGGTCAGACACCTTGTCGAGAGCCGTGACGACCTCGCCAGCAAACTCGCCAACCTGCTGGGCGAGAGCAGGGACCTCCTTCTCGACCGCTTTGAGGAGGATGAGCTGGCAAAGGCAAGAGAAGAAGCCAGCCATGGCCAACGACAAGACAAACATCGCCGGCACCGAGGTGGCGTACGCAAAGCACCACCGCATGAGGATCTGACGCCGACCCTTGAGTCGAGACGCAATCCTGATGCCACAGGTGGCTGTTATCGGCCGTGAGGCAATGTATACGACGTCCATGGGGTCGTATTGATTGCCGGCGATGAGTCCGGCGTGTTTTCGCTGACGCCGCCACCGCCTTATCTCAAACCACGCCATCGGGGCCATGGCTGACGCCGCAAGTACCGACAACAAGACGACAAAGGTGACGCGGGCCTTTTGTAGAAGCTCAAAGAGGTTGCGAAAGAAGCCCTCGAGTTTGTCATTGTCGGAGCAAAAGGTGAGCTTCTGCTTTTCCGCCAGCGGAAACACGTCTCGGTTGAATTTGTATCCGCCAAAGCTCTGGTTGAGTGCCTTGCGAGCAATATCGAATGGCATCGATATCGCTTGCTTGGTCAGGTTCTGGACCTGGGCAAAGTCGGGAAGGTCTTTGTCAAGCTTGCGGACGTCCTTGACGAAGTCATTGGAGTTGAGGTCGAATTTCTTGAGCTTGTCAATCGGCTTCGAAAAGTCGACCTTTGGTATATCGGGAACAAAGTTGCCAATGATCGAGTTCTCGATTCCGTTCGTCACCTTATTTATGGCCTTCTCCAGGCCGCCTGCCACGTCCTCGATCTCGCCGACAGCCCCGTCAATGATCTTGTTGAAGGCCTTTGTGGCGTCCTCGGTGACGGACGCGACAACCTTGAGACTGCCATGGACCAGGGCAGTGATGAGGCAGACGTATGTGGCAGTAAGGAAGTTGACGTAGAAGAAGATGATGGCCTCGACGCCACGCATGATGAGGTCCAGCCCCTTGATCATGGCCTCCACAGCCTTTTCTATGCCGCTGGCAGCGAGGTCGTTGACGCCGATGGACAGATAATGAGGCATAGAGGCCATGGCACTCCCTACATCCTCGACCTTGGTGCAGGCCGACAAAGCCTTGGTCTTTGCATTGCCGACGTTTTCGTCGAGTTGTGCGATCAGCAGAACCACACGGACGAGGACGAGTAACAACAGGACGGTCCAGCGGTTGATCCATATTTGTGAGAGGCGCGATGGGAGGCCGAGATAAGGCGTCGTCGACGGCTCCGACTGTGCCCGGGCTTGATGTGTCTTCCTCACGTCGCTCATGTCAAAGGAGTCGGACCGGAGGGACGGCGGGATGTCGGGGCAGGCCGGCCCCCGGCCTTCGCGCTTCTGTGAGGAAGAAAACATGTTGAATCTGTGCTGCGGCAATCTTCGGCGCACTGCGCCAGAAGCTGAGACGGGCAGATGAGTTGGAAAGAATGCGAGAATGAAGGTCCACGAACCCAAGCACCGCGACCCAGGCGCGACTAGCCACGATGGTCGCTATTAAGTCAACGGCCGTGAGTGGAAGAATGGAGGACGGAGTCGGAGACAATGGACAAGCTCAGAACAGAATCAGGCACACAACGAGAGTTCCGTCCAAACTATCTCGCTATTGTCGTGCTGTTTGTGCAACAAGCGAAGCCACAAAGAAGGTGACCCACGACAAGCACCACAGGGGCAGAAAAGAAACCTGATGATGGAGGTGAAAGGCAAGTGAATGGCTCAGCCCGCGTCGCAATTGAATCACGGAACGAAGAGGCGGGGGCCATTGATTGATTTAAGTCCTCAGCCAGGGCGGCCCTCGAGTCGAAGGCCATAGCCGCTGGAGGCAGCAATGCGCGTGACAGCTTGAAGCTTTAAGCGCCGAGCATGGGTGGGCAGGCAGCCCTAGACTCTGCCGCCCAGGGCCAGCCAGGCCTCGAAGTCCTGTAACGAAGGCCCCCAAGTCGTGATTGTGCATGTCGGTGAATGCGAGGCGCTTGCGAGGCGCTGAATGCTGCGCGAGGGTTCCCTGGTCGTCTATGTCGGCAAACTGCATGGTACCAAGTACATACCTGCAGCAGCAGTTTGCTATTGTCCTTGCACAATACAGATAGAATTCAATAAAACGGGCCAAACGGACAATATAGCACCTGCTAGAAAATAGTACCTATCTAGTAATACCTGCCCCGGCCGAACAAGCAAGCCGGGGCTCCGCAGGGTCTTGACGACGCAGGCCTGGCCAGGACGGGGCCGCCGCGCTGGCGATGGACGATGGTGGACGGCCCTGGATCGATTGGGAGCGCCGTCATCTGGGGTGAAGATGTAGACCAGGGCTTGTCGGGGCCCCGCTCACATGCCTGGCGACGTAAATATCTATCAGGTACCTACCTATCTACCTAGTAAGGCACCAAGGGAGTTTACTACTGTTGCAAATACGAGGAGTGTATACGCCAGGGCCCCCCACCTAATTCACTGCGAGAGCCCTAGGCGTAGCCCTAGCCCTCATTTGCAGGGGTTAGCCATATATACATATAAGAGTACCCCTCGCATATATATTTCTTCCTAGCTAGCTAGACACTATTATTATCTTCTAGAGCTCTTCTTTTCTATAGGTTATAGCCCTCGCGTAGACTCTACGATTAAGGCCTTAATCCACAACGTTTTAAAAAAATCAATGTAGACATGCCCCTCGGATAAAAGAGTAACTACACCCCGATTAATAGCGTTTTTAGTATAAATTAAAGAATCTAAGCTCCTCCTTTTATAGCTATATATCTCACCCTATTTACGATATACCGAGCTAATAAGAGCCGCTTATATGCTTATAATAAGTAAAGATGCTTAAGAAAAGGTCGAATTTTACTATAAGCTACCTTAAATAATTTTAAGCGGCGCGCCGCCTAGAATTATTTAAGGTAGCCTATATCGTTATTATTAAGGCGCTCGCAAGGCTTTTTAAAGCGCCTAAGAGTAGTATTATAATAGCTTCTTTACTTTTTAGCGACTTTTATAGCCGCTTAATAATTAAGAATAACGCTAATAACGACTTAAGGCAAGCTATAGCTATATTAGCTTTAGTATAAACCTTTATAGCTAGTAGCCTTATTAATAAAGACCTTAAGGGTAAGGGTAAAAATAAGGCTATTACTATATATTATAATAGTAATAACGGTAGCTTCTCTTAAGTCTCCTTATAGCTATCTTAAATATACTACTAATAGCTTTTTATAGTACTAAACCTTATATTTAACGATTTCTTTTATATACTAAAAGCAATCTTTTTCCGCCTTTATAAATCGCTTTATATTAATACTAATATTAAGGCTATAAAGTATTTAATAGTTAAGCAGAAGGTCTTAATATTCTTATAAATCTATACATATAATAAACCTTAAAGAAATACGGTATACTGCTTTTAAATAAGTTAATCGTTAGTCTTAAGGGTATTTTATTAATTAATTAATTTAATAAGGCGTTTATATACTAAGTTTATTTACTAGCTAAAGCTAAGATATATCTCTTTAATCGTAGAGTTTAATAAGAAGCTTATATAATTTAATAGCGCGATTAGCGGCCTTAATAGCACGTATATTCTTACTTTTATCCTAAAAGCTCGTTAAAAGAGGTTTTAATTAAAGAAGAATAATATCTTATAAAATATATTAACGGTAATCTTTTTTAATAGCCTTTTTACCTATATACTTACTAGCGCTAAGGGCTCTATTTACGACTCGCTATTATTGCGTATTGCTTTTATAAAAAGCCTTACTTTACTTAAGCTATATTTCTTCCTTAGCGATATAAGCTTCGGCTTAAGGCGCGGCGTTATTATACTATATAGCAATATATAATATTATCTTATTAATTAAAGCGAGGTAAGTAAGAAGCTAAAGAATTCTTATAAGATCTTTAATCTACGGTATATATAGCTTTATATAATAGTAAAGTAGGTATTTAGTTATTATAAGCGGAAATAAAAGGTAATTTAATGTAGCGCACCTAAATATAGCTTCGTTAACTAAGTTAAGCTTATATATATAGTAACAAGGCTCTTTAACTTTATTTAAATAGATAGGAAAGATTATATAGAGAGAAAGAGGGAAAAAGAGGCTTACTTAACGAATTAAGAGTATAGAGCTCTTAATAAAGCTTGCTTATAAGCTAATTTTATCGTTAAAGGCCGTATAAGGACCGAAATACGTAAGTTAATCGCTAGCTAGCTATAAGAGACTTACTAGTTTATTCTCGTTTAGTAAGAGCGTAAAAAGAATATAAAGAGCGAAGAATATAATAAAGACAATAAAGGCGATAAAGGTAATAAAGATAATAAAGATAAGGGCTTAAAGCTAGCTTAAAAAGGTATTAATATAGCTATAAAGTAGTAGCCTTAGTTATTAAGTATAACTTATAGCTTAATTATAGCCTTAATACTACGAAAATAACTACTTGCTTATATTATACGAATTTACTATAATTATCTCCTTAATCCACGCTTACTTAGCCTTACTTATACTTAGCGAATTTTATATAAGGGGATTTATAAGGTCTTGCTTTAACTAAGCTATAACTCTTATTACTAGCTATATACTATACGTTATAGTAAGCTATATATAGTCTTAAATAGCCTTTTTAAGATCCTTTACGCCTTATGCCTTTAAGGAGATTATATATTGCTTAGCTTAAGCACCTTAAGCTATAAGGTTAATAAGAAGACTAATAATTTCCTTTATTTATTACCGCTACTGCTTTTTCCCTCTCTTTAAACCTCTTAGCCCTCGATTTAGTATTAATTTACTTAGCGCTAACGAGAGCCTTAATCTTTAAGGAGTTGTTAATAGCGGCGTTAACAAGCTTTTAAAATCTATATCGTTAGTAAGCTACTAAGGCTATAAGCGTAAGCGTGGTATTTCCTTACGAAAAAGATTATCGGTATCTTTATTTACCGCTTTATTAAGTGCTTAAGACTCCTCTTCCTTATTAGTTAATAAGGATTCTTATTACTATTACTAATACTAGCTGCTAGCCTTAATAAATACCTTATTAAAGCTAGTATTATTATTAGCCTTAAAAATCGTACGGCTAGCCGGCTAGTTACTAGCGAATATTTTAGCCTATATATTAAAAGTAATGCTATTGCTAATTAAGAGGCCTTGCTTAATAACCTAAATCGCAAGATTAAGGAACTTCGCTAATAATATCTTCTTATTAGCCTTACTTATTATAAGCCTCTTATTATTAAGGTTATATATAGTGCTTAATAGTTCCTTTACCTCGTAGAATACCCTTTAAAAAAGAAGTAGCTAACGATACTTATTATTAAGCATCTTAAAGCTTTAGCGGCGGTAAGGAAATTTATCCTTAAGCTTTAAAACAAACGACTTAAATATAGGCTTTATAAAGACCGCCTTATAGCTATTAAGGAGCTTATCGCGGCGGGCTTTAAGCAATAGCTTAAGGAACCTTAAGGTTTATAGCTTACTTTAATACTAGTAACTTAGCTAACTTATTTAAGGAGGTATCTTTTAAGCGGTCGTGATAGCTTTATTATATAATAAAGGCGCGAATTTAAGCACGATCGTACGAAAAAATATATAGCGGAGCCTCGGGCGGTAAGATATATAGCTAATAAGGATATAAGATAGTATAAGAGCAGCCCTATACTAAATTTAGGTAGAGCATATCTCTTATTATATCTGCCTTATTTTTTTAAGACGTTGTAGATTAAGGCCTAACTAAACCTTTTTACTTTAATTACTTTAACCTTTTAACTTATAAGCTTTTAAAGATTAAAGTATTAAAGCAATAGCTTAAGATTAAGGCTATTACTACTTATAATAATATTATAAATTAATAGCCTTAACTAGTACTATATATACTATGCAATATATACGCTTAGTAAGGATATAACTTTATAACTATATTTAGCTAACGTTATATTTATATTACCCGCGGTAAAAGATTTACTATATCGATAGCTTAATATAATAAGATTATTACTACTAAGAAATTTATAACCTTTTTTAACTTTAAATATATAATAATATTTATAGCTTTAAAATAAGAGTATAAAGCTAATATAAATAAACTGCTACGCCTTATAGCATAAGGATAAGGGGATAAGGCGCGGACTAATTACCGCTAGTTAAGGCTAGTATTATAGACTAATTACTGCTAGTTAAGGCCGGTACTATAAACTAATTACCGCTAATTAGGCCGGTATAACGGACTAATTACTATACGTAAACGTATATAAGGGTTTAAAAATAGTAAAAAGCTTATTTATTCTTAAAGGCATAGCTAGCTACTTTATACTTAGTTCTTTAAGCTAATTTTAAGGATCTTTAACTATACTATCTATAGTATATAAAATAAACTATAAATATCCTTATAAAATCGCTTAATAAACTAAGTATAAGCCTAGTTAAAAACACTATAAACTATAGTTAGGGAAATCCTTTAAATATCCTTAAATATCCCTTAAAAATCGCAATAAGGTTTATCCTATATCTTTTAACGTGCTTTTATAGTTAAAAACGGGTTAAACTATAGTTAAGATATCCTATAAAAATCCTTAAAAATCCCTTAAAGATACTAGCGGAATCCGCTTAATAGTTTCTATAGTATCTTTTATAGTTAAAGATATCGTAAACTATAGTTAGGTAAGCTCTTAACCTTTTATAGTTATATCCTAAAAACCTTAGCGGGGTCTAACCGGTAATATTTATCGTATTTCCTTAAGCGAGCCTTTATAGTACGTGCTCCGGGCGTTCTTATCGCGGGGTTCCGTAAGGCTTCTTTAAGAGTAAAGTAAGGAGTTTAAGCGTAGCCGTTTAAATTCTATAATAACTCCCTTAAGTAAAAAAGAAAAGCTAACGTCCTTATTAGTTTAAAGTAAGAATAAAGTAAAAGGGGTGCTAAGTAATAGCTTTATAGTAGCGTCTTTATATTATATTAGTAGTACGCTATTCTTATCCTTTTAATAGTTTTTTCGGCCTATTTAGCTAATAGTAGCTAGGTAGCTTAAGATAGTTAGTAAGCGGCTTTATTATAAATCCTTACCTTATATTTAATCGTGCGGCTTTATCCTTATTAAAGCGATTAGTACGTTTAGTTAAAACTTATAATAAAGTTTTTCTAACTTTCTTTTAAAGCGTATATTTAAGCCTTTACTAAGTAGTAAGGAGTCTCCGCGCTAAAGAATACTTAAGTTCCTTAATAAGATATATTATAAGAGACTAGCTTTATTTAAGCCTTATCTTATATTATTATCTTACTTACCTTTCTTATACCGTTTTTAATCCTTTACTAAGTTTCTTATTTTACTTACTAGCCTTATAAGCCGCTTATAAGTAAGATATTATATCTTACTTATTACCGCTATTATAGTTATCCCCCGCTCTTTATTACTAAGCTTTCCGACTTATTATTCTTTTTACGTAGCGCTACTACCTATACCTTTCCGCCGACCGACGCGCGTCTAGCTACTAAGAAGGTATTAAGGTAAGGGTAGGCTATCCCGCTAATATTAATAAGTATAGTTAGCACTAAGGTATTAAATATTTATATTCCCGCTTAAAAGCGGGTAATAAGGTCTTTAATAGCCTTAGTACCTAACTCCTTACTCTTAAGGTTTTAAATATACTTAATAGTCTCGAAGAACCTTTATATAAAAGGGGCCTTAAAAGTAAGAATATAAAGCGTGTAGTTAATACGGCTAATAAAGCGGATATTAAAGCTTAAGAACTTTATTACTTAGGTTAAAGTTAAGTCGCGTTTAGACTTTTCGTAGGCCTATAAGTAAAACTTAGCGTAGTTTATAGCTAGGTAAAAACTCCCGATTATTATAATCTTATCGCCGGAGTATAGGCCTATAAAGCTAAGTTTATTAAGGATTATATTAGTTACTATTAGCGGCTCTTATAAGATTAAGCGGCGGAATATATCGCGAGGCTAGTTATCGCTATCTCTTTTAATTAAGGAAAGACGGCGGATAGACTATAATAAGGCGCTTTTACGCTTTTATATAGCTAAGCTAAGCGTAGCGGCGGGCGAAAAAAGCGTTCGCTAAGTAAGACTAAATAAGTCTTTAAGGCCTATAGCGGCTATAAGCTAGGAAGGGGATTTTATAGTATAGGCTAGACCGCGTATAAAGCAAGACGGGGTTTTAGCTATAATAGCTTAAAACGCCGCTATAAACCCGGCTATAAACTAGTTAAGCTAGGCCTAAGATATATAGTTAAGAACAACGTAGATATCGTTTTAGTCGTTTAGCTAAAGTAAGTTTCCGCTAGCTATAGCGGTTACTATAAATCTTAGGACTATAGCGAGGTTAGCTAACCTTAAGGCGTGAAGTATTAGCTAGTTATTCCGCTAATAAAGATTTCTAGCTATACCTTAAAAAATATATAAGCGGCGGGGGCTTTTAAATAATAAGAGCTAAGCAAGAGGTATAGCTAAGTTACCGCAAAACCGGCTATTTAGACCTCGCTATAGTATAAGGCTAGGAGGTAAGTTATTTAAGTTAAGTATTTAAAGAGGGTAGTATAGGCTATCTTTTATAGTGCTATAGTTTAAGTTAAATCCGTTAGCTTAAGCGCGGCTATAAAAGGCGGCGTAGGTTTATATAGAAGCTTAAACCTAAAGGTTCTAACTCTCGCTAAGGGACTTAAAGCTATAAAGGATAGCTACCTCGTTTTTATAAAGCTTAAGAGCTTATTTATATCCTTTATATTAAAGGCATAAGGGCTTATAAAAAAGCGGGCTAAAAAAGTAGTTATAAAATAGCTAGTCTTAGTTATAAAAGACGTTAAATAATAAAAGGACTTAAAATAAGAGTATAAGGATTATAAGCTTAAGGTAAAAAAAGTTATATATATAGGAGTAGGCGAGGTATAGCGGGCTATAGCTAGCGGTAAAGGGAAATATAGTTATAAAAGGAAGAAAAGAAAGGAGAGAGAGTAAGCGGCGGAGAGAATTTAAATAAGTATACTATAAAGCTAAAAAGGCCTTATTACTTAAGGTAAATAGCGGTATATTATTATTAAAATAACTAATTACCTTAAGCGTAGTAAGTTATAGTTTCTTATAACTTATAGTAGCTTTTAAGTCTTATACTTAAGCCTAACTACTTAATTCCTTTAGTTAAATAGTTTTATATTAAGTTATAAAGGCTACGCGTTATACTCTTATCCGAACTACTTAAGTAGCTAACTTCTCTTATGCTTTTTTAAAGACTTTTACGATCTTTAGTAAGAAGACCGCTTTTTCGTTTACTTATAAGTTATAGCTACTTAGCTAGCCTTTTTAAGCTACTAAGAACTCCTTTTTTAGCTTTCCGCCGCCTTTCTTTATTATATAGCTTTATAAGATTTATTTTACTTCTTACTTATTTAAGTAAGGTATCTTTTTATCTTAAACTAGTCTTAAGCGTATAACTAGCTTATCCGCTAAGTATAGTTATACTATTAAAACGACTAAATAAATATTAAGGGACCCTTTTATATTTAGCCGGTATATAAGCTATCTTACTTTAGTAGTAACCTTAAACGGCTTAATATATCTTTTTTAAAGCTTTATTAGTTTGCCGTCCGCGATATAGTAGCCTTTACTAAGCTATAGCTAAACCTAATCGCTAAGCTTAAATTTTAGCGGGCGGTATTTCTTATTATATTTATCCTTTATAGCGGCTTAGGTATAAATTATAGCTAACTTAACTTCTTTTTATAAGACCTTTTAGTTTTATAGGTATAAGTAGTTACTAAAAAACCGGAGGCCGTTATCTATTCTTATCCTTATAATAAGCTTACTAAAAGCTATATAAATTACTAAGGAGAAGGAATTATTAAGGCTAAACTAAAAGGCGATTAGTATATCGGTTTAGTATAGGTCTAGGAAATTAGCGGTAAAGAATCGTAGCGCGATTTTTATAGTTTAGTTTCGCCTTTTTAATAGGCCGTTAGTTTAAAGGTACTAAGCGGTAGATATAAGAAGCTTTAATCTAAAGGCTTACTATAAAGTCCGCTAAAATACTAAGGTAAACTTTATATCTTAGTTAAAGATTATCCCCTTTAGAATCCCTTAGTTAGCGCGGAGTAGTTTAATATATAATGCTTATACTTAATCTTTTACTATAAACTAGTTATTACTTAAGATAAGGAGATATATTTTTAAGAATTTATTAGTTATAGTTAATAAAGTATTAAAGAAGTTCTTTATAGGATCTTTTTATAAGGATTATTCGGCTTAAACTACTAAGAGCCTAGTAATAAAGTCTATCGTTATTATATAGTATAAAACTAGCGGGCTTTAGATTAAAATAAGCTGCTTTAGCGTCTTACTTTAATCGGTTTAGTTATAGTAATAAGTATCGTAGCTATTTACGACCTTATCTATATATCTACTAAGCTATAAGATTAAGAAGCTTTTAAATAAGTCTTATTATATATAAGTACGGCCGGTATAAAAGTATTTAGCATAAGCGTCTTTAACGATCTCTTTAGTATAGGTCTTAAGAATATATAGTTTTTAGCGTTTATCGTTCTTTATAAAGTATAGTAACCTTTATAACTAAAAAAATAAGAGTTTAAGGACCCCGTCCTTATCGCTAAGCTACGCTATGATTTTTGCTTATTATATATCTTCCGTATATCTATTAATTATTTTTTAATAAAGCGGTAATTCGATTAATACTTCCGCGTAAAGGAATACGCGGTCTGTTATTTTATCTTCTTAAATATATTTTAATTCCCCTTTTTAGTTTAAGGATACCGGCTTATTATCTTAGTATAATAAATATAAGAGCGCGTTTAGTATAACGTTTTCGACGCTTAAGATATAGCATACCTTAAGCGGGAATTAGCTTAAGTATTAAGATATAAAGACTAGCTTATCGTTAGATTTTATGCTAGTAAAAAATAAGGATTTTTAGTATATAATTCTATAGGTGCTCGTATAGTTAGTAAAGATAACTACTTATAGCGTTTTTATAAATAGTACTATAATGCGTAGCTTATATACTGCTTATACTAAACTAGCTACTTTAAGTTTTATAAGCTAGTATTAAGGTTCTTCGCCTTAAAGGGCACGGCTTAAGTAAATAATAAGCTAAACTTTAGTTTAAGCTAGTAATATCTTTTTATCCTATTTTATACCTTCTTTTAAGTAAAAAGCTATAGCTACTACTTTATATTCTTAGGATATATCGATTTAAATAAATAGTTATTAAGCGGGGTCGAAGTAGTAAATCGTTTAAGGCTTGGTAAGTTTCTTAATTAAAATCGCGAAGGCCTCTTTTTCTTTTAAAGTAGGCTAAAAAGCGGCTTTCGCGGCGTATTAAGCCCGTCCTTAGCCCCTTAAAAGGACTCTTTCTTCCTATCTTACCCGGAGTAGCTCCGTCTTTTATTTTTATAGGACGTTAACTTCCTTAGCGAAATACGGGACTATATAGTATAGCTACCCGGTAAGGCCGATCTATTTCTTAAGCTATTAAAGGTTCTTTAAGAACGTAATATCCCTTAAGGCTTATACGCGTTTATTTATATTTATTAAGCTAATAGTATTTACTTTAAATTTAAGGAGCTATATAAATAAGTACGCTAAGAAGGACTTTAGTTTAGATAAGGTAATATTATAGTTATAGAAGGCGCGGAATACGGCCTTTAAATATTAAAGGTATTCTTT
This sequence comes from Ophiocordyceps robertsii, assembly GCA_027405785.1. NCBI lineage: Eukaryota > Fungi > Ascomycota > Sordariomycetes > Hypocreales > Ophiocordycipitaceae > Ophiocordyceps > Ophiocordyceps robertsii. The sequence continues at coordinate 73,341 of JAPEBW010000171.1, forward strand.
AGCTATATTAAAGTAGATAATAATATTATTAATATAAGCCGCTATATATTCTTAGTATTTATAAAAAACGTTATTAATAAACCTTTAGATATATTCCGGGGAGTTCTTAAAGCTTATAAGTATTACTAGTAATCTTTTTAGCTTATAATAACTTATAACTATAAACCTTTCTTAGTAGTCTTAGTAAACTAAGAACTAATAAAAAAACGATTATACGTTTACTATACTAATAAACTTCTTTCCTTAAAGGCGTTTAATTATATCGCTTTAAAGGGGCATTAAGTAAGCGTTTAAGGTAATAATAGCCTAAATCCCCTATAAGTCTACGACTACTTATCCTTTCTCCTTTCTATTTACTATCCTTTATACTATAAATACTAGCGCCGCGAATAAAGTTAGCTTATAAACTCGTTTTAATCGGCCCTACGCAATTAGCTAGCCGAATATCGTATTTACTACCTTCTTATCTTTATCGCTTAATAAGTATAATCTTAATACGACTTATTAATATTACTATCCTTTTACTAAAGGAATGCGTATATATTTAGATTCGTTTATATATACTACTCCTTTATCCTTTTAAAGGCGGGGAAACGATTAAAGGATATCTTAAACTTTTAATACGTATTTTAAGTCTTTAGCATAAATCTAAACGCCTTTATTAGTAGTAAGTTTAGGTAAGTCCTTAGTTTAGCTAATTTTAAGTTTATAGTTTATAGTAAGATCCTTTTATAGGAAGTCCTTAGCGGGGTCTATTTTATCCGGATTTTCTATAAGGGCTTCCGCTAAAGGAGTAGTAGTATTAACCTCTTTATATAGCTAAAACTACTTATTAAGGTCTATAATTATCCTTACTTTTTAGCTTTAGCGGAGTACTAGTAGTTCCTTAAAATAGTTTATCGCTATAAAGCTCTTATAATCTTATATTATTATCTAGGTAAGCTTAAGGTTATCGGGGAAAAATATTATATTACGCCTTAATAGCGGCGCCCGGACCTATATAAGTAAGGCGTAGCTAAAACTAGCTAGAATTATTATAATAATTAAGTAGATTAACTATTTATATATTACTAGTCTTAGCTAAACTATCTTAACTTTAGCTTTAATCTCTTTATAAGCCCCGATTTATAAGACTAACGTAAAGTTAATAAGGTCTTTTTAGTAAGGAACTAAAAAGTCTTAGCTAAGTAATATATTAGCCGCTATGCGTTTTACTATCTAAGCGCTAATCCTTACTTTTATAACCGCAAGGCTACTATTTAGCCTTCTTAGTATATAAGCGGTAAATTCCGCCTATCTAATAGTAGCTATCCTTCTTACTCTTTAAATAGGAATTTATTAAGAGGAGTTTATAGTTATATCTTAAAAAGTCTTTATTAAGTTAGCTTAAATAAGGCTTTAGTTTACTTTAGTATCCGTATAAGCTTTAATACTTATCCTAGGCCCTTTTTTTCTATAAACTAATAAGTATATATAAGTAAATTATAACGGCCTATTAAGGTTTAATAGCTAAATATTAAAGGAAGCCTTAACTATTTAAACGCTTTATAGCTTTTAAATAACTACTTACTATACTAAGCTACGTCTTTATATAGCAACGTCTTAGTTAAAGTTAAGGGGGTATTTATCTTTAACGTATTAATAAAGCTTATTCTTTAAGGGGAATGCTTCGCTATAAAATCCGTATGCTTTATCGGCCTCTTATATTAAGTTTGCTATAGTATAGATTATAGTTTCCTTTAAGCTTTTATTGGTATTTAACTAAGCTCTTTCTATATTATACTCTTTATCCCTTAAATAGTCGTTAGTCTTTACTATAGTTCTTTCTTTAATTATAAGGTATACCTATTTTAACTTTAGCGTTAGCGAGTATATAGTCTTAAAAGTCCTTTCTCTTTTAAGCTAGAAGACCTTAACTTATATTCTTAGCTATTTAAGCGGGTTTCTTCCTTAACTTAGCGAGCGCTATAAAGCTTAAAGTATATCCTCCCTTACTAAGCGGTTTAAAAACGTAACCCTTAGTACTAGCAAGCTTTTAATAAATAGCCGGGGCGTCTTAAACTATCCTTTAAGTATATACAGGGTATAGCTAGTTAGCCCTCGCCTTTTTATAGGTTAGACTTATTTCTTTTACGCTAATAAGTGCTTTTAAGATCCTTAAGTATATTTAACTTATAGCTAAGGAAGAATTTCCTTATATTCGTTAATTTATTTATTAATATTCTTATTTCTTATTAAATATTATAAGGATTTTTATAAGTAGACGTCTAGCTTTTAGTAAATTACTATAATTAAGTAATCAAGCTAGTAAAGCGCAGCCTTAGCTTTATATTATAAACGCGATATTTAAGACTTAAAGTCGGATCTTACTACTATATCTTTAATAGTAAAATGCTTTTTATTAAGTACTTATATTACTATATTTAAGCGGATTCCGAACCGTTTTTATAAAGCGGATATTTATCGGCTTAGTCTAATACTAAGCTTACTAAGTTCTTCTTATTATAGTTTTAAAAGGTCTTTAAAATACTATTCCGCTATACTTCCTTAAAGGAAAGAGGGTAATTAAATAGCTAATTTATCTATATAAGCCTTACCTTTATTAGCGTTTTAGCGGATAAAGTTAATAAAACGGTTTACTTTTTAAAATATATTAGCCTTATTATCTTCTTAAACTTTATTAAAAGATACTTTTAAAGGTCTTAATAAGTTAAATCTCTTTATATCCTTAGCTTATAGTTAAGGTTTTTCCTAAGGCTTAATAAGCGCGTTTTCTTTTCTTAGTACTTAAAGAAAACTAAGGAATTATTCGTTTAATATTATTATTATTTCTACTAAAGGGCTTAAGGCTATACTTAGTCTTAGTATCTACGCGCTTAATATAAATAGGTTTAGCTTACTAAGAGTATCCCTTACCGCGTCTTCGTCGCTTATTATTAAGGTCTTAGTCTTAATACTCTCGCTAAGCGCTTAACCTTCCGTTTTATACGCGTCTTAGAATCCGGTGCGCTATAAGGCCCTTAGTATAAAAGGCTTATTTTTATTAATTAAGAGTCCCGAAAATACTTTAGTTAGCGCGGCTATAGCGGATAAGGCTAAACGGTAATACTAAACTAAGAAACTACTAAGTATCCTTTAAGGCGGATTTCCGGTTAAGGCCTTTAAGCTAAACTTTATTAATAGTATGCGGTAAAAATATCTATTAAGCTTATCGTCTTAAGGAAAAAGTAACTTTATTATAAGCTTGATTTAAAGGGTATTTAGCGGGTAAGGAGCTAGATAGTTTTAAGGTCGGCTTATCCTTACTTTTTTTATTTAAAGGATAATCGATTTATTTAAATAATACCGAATTTAGTTTACTTAATTATATAGATTTTATTGTTTTATAGTCTATCTTTTATTAGTATTTTAAAAGTAGATTGCTTTTTAAAGGGTAATAATCTTAGCTTAGCTAAGTAGGACTTATTTTACGTCTTATTTAGCTTTATAGGCTATTATAGTATAGTACTTTAAAAAGGGGTAAAGGAGATTATTAAACTAGTATACTTAGTAAGCCGCGGCTTTTTCCGCTTTTACGGCCTACTTATCTTAAAGTTTTATTATAAGCGCGTTAAGGAAGAGGTACTTATTATTAAAGTTAAACTTAAAGGCTAATAAGAGCTTCTTATTAAAGAAAATATCGTTTAGTATTTAACTTCTTATAAGATAAGTACTTAATCGTACGATATAGTTACTCTTAGCTTAGCGGATATTTAAAGGATTCTTATTTAAATAAGTAAGAATTACTACTATTTACTATACTTTATAGTATAAAGATAAGGGGATAAAGTATAAACTAATTACTACTAGTTAAAGCTAGTACTATAAACTAATTACCGCTAATTAAGGCCGGTACTATAAACTAATTACTAATAATTAGGCCGGTATAACGGACTAATTACTATATATAAACGTATATATAGGTTTAAAAATAGTAAAAAGCTTATTTATTTTTAAAAGTATAGCTAGCTACTTTATACTTAGTTC
>JAPEBW010000172.1:0-77263 GCA_027405785.1 Ophiocordyceps robertsii
GCATAAGGGGGTGTATAAATTATATAAAAACCCGTATTAAATAGCCTAGTTTTAGCTCGTTATTTTCCGGGTCCTTACGTCCTTATACGACGTCTATAACGTTATATACGGAACTAAGGAGGTTAGGGTGGCTAGATAAAACAAGGATCCGCTTAGACCTAAACCAACCTTAACTAACCTTAAACACGAATTGCCGCATAAGGAAGGGATATATAGCCACGGAGTAAAATGCTTTAAAATCAGCATTCTTCGGGCTTTAAGACTACCCGAAGGCCGGTCCGGATATGTCACTCCGTTCCCTCACATTTATCTATAAAGGGCGAATCTGCCGCTACTAAATAGCTAGTGATTCTATAAGCACTCACGCACTCAATTCTTTATTATTCAATTCTAGCCAAAATCCTGCCTTACATAACATCGACTCCTCTATCACGTAACATCACGTGATCTCCTGATTTCCCGACAATTTCGCTGCTGCTCTAACCTTTAACACTTTATAGCGCTATTAGCGGTGCCTTTATCTATCCCCGCCGCCCTTATCCTAGCTATCCGCACTACCCGCTAAAGCGCCGCCGCCGGCTTTGTCGCGCCCGCCGCCGCCGCTGCCCCTTTTAACCCGTTCGCCGCCGCCGCCGCTTAGATATCCGGGCTAAAAGGCTATCTCCGCGCCTTAAAGGCCGCCGCCGCCGCTTTTTAAGAGGAGGGGGAGAAGGAGGAGGGGAAGGATAAAGATAATAAGGAAGAGACTAAAAATAAGGATAAGTAGCGTAAGCCTTAATTGCTTAAGCCGGCCGGCCTTAAATATAACTCCTTTTTCCCTTTCGCTTTATAAGATATTATAAGTAATAAAAGAGCTAAAGTAGCCTCCTATTTCCGCTTAAGGGGAAGCTATTAATTCCTAGGCTTATTGTTTTTATTTACCGGCTTATAAAGGGCTTTAAACTTATTTAATATATTAGCGCTTATAAGCTCTTATATAGGCTCTTAAGTTAAGTTTAAGTAACTATACTACTTAATAAGAACCTTCCGCTACTTACCTTTACTTACTCTTTTTTAATAAGCTATCTTTACCTCTTTAATTATAAATTCCTCCTCCCTTTTAACTAAGATTATAAGGGGTTAAGGGTTTATAACCGCTTACTTAAGTAAGGGGTCTTAAGCCGCCTAGCGTAATAAGTCTATATTAATCTTATTATATATCCTTAAAGGTAACCTTTTAAGCTTTATAACCTATAAGCTAATAACTCTTTATACTATAAACTTTATATATAGCTAATTAAGCTTTTTCTTTAAGCGGCCGGATTAGTAGTTATAAAGGTTTAACTAAACCTTATCTCTTAATATAAAACCCTTTACTAAAGACTTAAACTTATTAGCGTGCTGCTTTAAATCCTATACGGCCGCTACTATTATTAATTAGTAATAGTTTATAGTCTCCTTAAGTTTTAAAATAAAGTAAGTAGCCCGAGCTTTTAGTAAGCCGGTTAAGTGCTTTTCCGCCGCTATATTTACTACTTAAGGTATTAAGGAGGGGGGTTTTAAGCCGTATAATATAAAGAAAGAGGTTATGTTAATAAACGCTTAAAGCTTACTATTTAAGGTAAGCTATGCGGCTAGGAGCTAATAGTCTTAGTCTGCTTAGTTTTAAGCTACTATAGCCTATAAGTAGGCCTATACCTTTTAATTAACGCGTTTTAAGCCCTTATTAGTTTATAGGTAATATATAAAGCTAAGTAGCTAAGTAACTTAAAGTAGCTTATAAAGGTGCTATTAAAAGCGCCTTATTTAGTTAAAGCCCTTATTGCTTATAATTAAAGTAAGCTAGCTATATATCGGCGCTTAGTATTATAAGAAATATTTTATATATACCTTTACTTCTATAAAAAGCATTAGCTTAAGCACTACTTCCTTATTAAGGCGGTCCTTAATAACTTATATATAGCGATTCCCCCTTAATATAAGCGGAAGGTCTATTATAAAATCTATCTAAATATATATTTAAAACCGGTTTAAGATTAGTAGCTACTTAAGGAGCCCTTAATAAAGCGCCCGCTAAATCTTTATATAGCTATAGATATTATAATTATAAAGGAAGCGGCGTATATAGTGCTATATTAAGGGCTAATAAAAGTCCCTTATAAGCCTTACCGCTATACCTTACTAGCTAGGGTAGCTAACGATACTAAAGTTATTAATTAGCTATACTAGCTTCCTTTAAAGCTCGTTTCTTAACTTATCCTTCGGCGGAGCGTTTTTCTTATCGGCTTTTATTATATAAAAGACGCTTAGTACCTATAACTTACCCCTTTAGCGGAGGTGCCCCTTTAAGTTAATATAGTAGTCCGCTACTTATACCTTTAACTATAGCTTAAGATTTAAAGAATATACGCCGGACTTTATAGCGCGCCGCACGCTCTTATACATACGGTCTTAAGAAGCTAGCTTATCTTAAAGATATTAAAGGCCTTTATCTTAGAAAATCCTCGCTGCTTAAGCACTTAAGCTTAACTAGTCCCTTAAGCTTAGCGCTTTAAAAGGCGTTAATAAGAAAGGTAGGATACCCGCTTTTAATATAGCGGGCGGGTTTACCTTATTAAACGAAGGGGTTAAAGGCTCCTTAATAAAGGCATTAAATAAGGGGGTTAAAAGCTTTTTAATAAGGGAGACCTTAATATATATACGCAACGCCGCTTATAGAATAAGCTATAAATCCCGCGCTTTAATATCCGCGTTTATAATACGGTCTTAGTCTTATTAAGAAAGAGCGTTTAGGATAGCGGAGTCTTAACCTAGCCTATACTTAATCTAAAAGTTAAAGTAAGATAAGTACTTAGCTTAATAAGCTTACCGCTTAAAGAAGTATTAGCGGGTTATAAAATACTTAAGGTTTTAGTAGTCTATAAGGACTTTAAAGCTCTTATAACTATAAAGCTCCGCTTATTATTACTTAAGATAGCTAATAATAGCAAGTATCTCTTTATCTTAAATAGTATAATTCCTTTCCGCTAAAGTTATCTTTTTTAAGTAAAAGGCTATAAGCTACTTCCGCCCTTTTACTTCTTATAAAAGCGTGCCTTTAAGCGCCTAGCCGCTATAGTCCGCCTTTATTATAGTAGTACGGTTAAAATTTTATTAAAGTAGTACCGGGGCCTACGAAAATAGGTCCTTAAGCGTATAAAACGCACTTTTTTATACGGGTCTTTAATAAAAGGCTATCTCTTTCCTTATAATCTCGTTTAACGGTATAACGATTTTAAAAAACCTATAGATAAATATATAGTAGTAATTAGTAAAGCTTAAGAAGCTCCGTACGCTAGTTTATATTATTAAGGTATCTTAGTCTTAAATTGCCTATATCTTAATAAGGTCCGCTTAAATGCCCGCGCTAGTATAAATTATAAACTTAAGGTATTTTATACGCTTAACTTTAAACTTATATTAATCCGGATCGAGGTTTAAGCTATATAAGTAAAGGCGGTTTAAGACCTTCCGTACTTTCTATATATAGTCCTTATATAAGCCGCTACTATAAATAAAAATATTATTAATATAAGCGGAGGCGAACTTATTAAGGAAGTTATAAAGAACGTTATTAATATAACGTTAAAAGGTAGCTAAGGCCTTAGTAAGACTAAAAAGGGTTACTAGCTACTTAAAAAAGCTATAATAAGTATAAAAGGCCGTCTTCCCCTCTTTACCCTCTATAATCCGCACCTTATAAAACGCCTATATAACGTTAAGCTTAATAAACTACTTTGCTTTTAATAAGTTATAAAGCGTATTAAAGATTAAGGGGAGCGGGTAATAGTCCGGCCGTATAATTATATTAAGGGCTTAATAGTCGTAGTAAAAGCAGATTCCGCCTCTTAGTTTTTAAATAAAGAGCATTAAGGCACTTTCTTTAAAGCTACTCGCTTAAGTAAACCCCTTATTTAAAAGGTCCCGGAAGGTCTTTTTAAGTACTAATAACTCGGCTTATAATATGCTATATAGCGGCTTAAAAGGCGCGGGGAACTCCCTTCCTCGCTTATCTATACGGATAAGGATCTTATAATTAACTCCCGGCTTATAAAGGTTAAGCTTATTAGCCTTATACTTTATAAAAAGCGGCAATAAGTTATAAAAGCGCTATAAGATTACCCTTTATAAGTCTATAAGCGATTTTAGCGTCTTAGTTTTTAAGGCCTTATTAATATTTATAAGGCTTATAGCGTAGATTATTATATTTATAGCGGCCTTACCCTTTTAGTATATAAGCTATTTAATCGTACTTATAAAGACTAAGGCGAGCACCTTAAAAGTATTAGCTAGCTTTAGTATAGCTCTTATCTCCTTAAAGGCGCCGTCGATATAATATAGCTATATCTCCGCTAAGCCGAACTATAGCTTTTTTTAGTGCGGAACTAAGAAAGACTATGTATATATAAGCTAAGGCTTCCTTAAGATTAAAGGGAATTTAAGCTTTAAGATTATATATACTACGATAAGCTTTAAGTAGCTAGCTACTTTTATAGCTAGCTAAGTAATACCTTTAATCTTTATACCCTTTATTATACTTAAGGCGCCCTTTACTTAGTATATAGTAATCCTCTTAATAAGCACTTATATTTAACGTATAAACGCCTTATTTATTATAGCGTAGCACTAATATCCTTTATCTATAAAAGTAGTAAGAGACTTAAACTAATTAAGTATAACTTATATTAAAGTAAGATCCTTTTTTATATAAGCTATTAGCTCTTACTTTACTTATATTAATAATTATAGCTCCGTAGCCCGTTTTTACCCCGGAGCTATTCTTTTCCCTTTACCTTATAAAGGGCGGGGTCTTTATTATCTAAGGTAAGCTAAGGTAGTATATTAACTACTATAAAGCGGATTCTTATAAAAAGACGCTTTACCGGCTTATATAAGCACTTTATAGCGAAGTAAGAGCTTGCTTTATAGTATAAGCATTAGCTATTAGCGCGTTGTTTTAAATTCTTATCGCTAAAGACTTATTTAGCCTACTACTAAAAGGACTAGCCTGCTAGCATAAAAGAGGTTAAGGTTATAGATACCTTTTTTAAGCGTTTTACGCGGTCGGTCCTTATTATAGTTCTAAGAGTATTGCTATTAATATTAATAGTAAGCGCGTCTTATAAAAAGGGGATAACCCCGTCCCCGCTATATAAAGTGTGCTTTTATAACTTTTAAAAGCGAAGCGTTTATTTATAACCTTAAGCTACTTTTATAAGGCAGCTAACATACTTACTATATATAGACGGTATAATAATAAGGATAAGTAGCTTATAAAGCGCTAAGGTAATTAAGTTTTATAGCTATATTAGCTTTGCGCTATCTTTTTATATTATAATACCCGCCGCTTAAAAAAGGGTCTCCTTAAACTTAAGGGGGAACTCCTTAAAGGACTATCCGTCCTTTTATTTAAAGGTATATAGCTTATCCTATGCCTTTTCTTATTCCTATATATTGCTAAACGCGTAGATAAAGTGCTAGAAAAAGTCTTAAAGGTCTTAAGAGCTATTATAGCCCTCTTTTTCTTAAAAGCCCGCGATCTTCTATATTTAAAGCTCCGGTAGTATATATAAAAGCGCGTACTAAACGGCGCTTTAGCTGCTATTAAGGCCGTATTTCTTATTAGCATAGTATTTTACTTATAACTAGCTAAGAAAAAAGGAAAAGCTCTTTAGCTTCCTGTCTTTTATTAGCTATAAGAGCGGCTTCTGTATTATAGTAATTATAAGCGCCGTTCTTAGTATAGTAAATACTATAAAAGTTAAAATAGGCTTTATAATCGGCCCCCTTAGTATAGTAAGGAAGTTATCCTTTTAGCTAGCTAATATACCTTTTAACGCCTTTAAGGCGTTTTATAATAACTTTATAATAGCGTCGTCCCGCTTTACTTAAGGCGGAGCTCCCGCTATTATACTATTAAACGAGTTTATAATTAATAGCTTATACTATTATAAAGTAAGTAAAGGCTAGTATATAAGTGCTATTTATAGTATTATAATAATAAGTTATAAAGAGCGTGCTTATATATAGTAGGTCCGTGCTTATATAAATAGACCTAGCCCTCCTTATATAATAAGGCTTAGGCTATAGCTTAAGTCCTTATAACCTTATAAGTTAAAGACTTTAATACCTTTTAGGAGATAAGGGCTATATTAAGACTAGTTAATACCTTTAAAGTGCCTGCCTTAGTCTTTATAAGCACGGTTTAATAGCTTATATACTAAAAAGGTTAAGCCGCCGCTAATATAGCGATTTACGCTATTAGCCTTATAAATATTAATAAGGCCTTAAAGACTAAGACGCCGAAATCGCTTATAAACTTATAAAGGGTAATCTTATAGCGCTTTTATAACTTATTGCCGCTCTTTATAAAGTATAAAGCTAATAAGCTTAACTATTTTAAGCTAAGAGTTAATTATAAGATCCTTATTTATATAAATAAGTAAAGAAAGAAGTTCCCCGCGCCCTTTAAGCCGCTATATAGCATATTATAGGCCGAGTTATTAGTACTTAAAAAGACGCTTTAAGACCTTTTAGATAAGGGGCTTATCTAAGCGAGTAGCTTTAAAGTAAGCGCCTTAGTGCTTTTTATTTAAAAACTAAGAGGCGGAATCCGCTTTTACTATAACTATTAAGCCCTTAATATAATTACGCGGCTAAACTATTACTTACTCCCCTTAATCTTTAATACGCTCCGTAACTTATTAAAAGCAAAGTAGTTTATTAAGCTTAACGTTATATAAGCGTTTTATAAAGTGCGGATTATAGAAAGTAAGGAGTAAAAAACGGCCTTCTATACTTATTATAGCTTATTTAAGTAGCTAGTAACCTTTTTTAGTCTTACTAAGGCCCTAGCTACTTTTTAACGTTATATTAATAACGTTCTTTATAATTTCCTTAATACGTTCGCCTCCGCCTATATTAATAATATCCTTATTTATAATAGCGGCTTTTATAAAGACTATATATAAAAAGTGCGGAAAGTCTTAAACCGCCTTTACTTATATAGCTTATACTTTAACTTAAATAAGTACGAATTTAAAGTAAAGCATATATAATACCTTAAGTTTATAATTTATACTAGCGCGGGCATTTAAGCGGACCTTATAAAGATATACGCGATTTAAAACTAAGATGCCTTAATAATATAAACTAGTATATAAAGCTTTTTAAGCTTCGCTAATTACTACTATATATTTATCCGCAGGTATTTTAAAATCGTTATACTATTAAACGAGATTATAAGGAAAAAGATAGCCTTCCGTTAAGGACTTATATAAAAAGGCGCGTTTTATATACTTAAGGGCCTATTTTTATAGGCCTTAGTACTACTTTAATAAGATTTTAACCGTATTATTATAATAAAGGCGGACTATAGCGGCTAAGCGCTTAAAGGCATGCTTTTATAAAAGGTAAAGGGGCGGAAGTAGCTTATAGCCTTATACTTAAAAAAGCTAACTTTAGCGGAAAGGAACTACGCTATTTACGATAAAGAGATACTTACTATTATTAAATATCTTAAGTAATAATAAGCGGAGCTTTATAGTTTTAAAAGCATTTTAAGTCCTTATAAACTACTAAAACCTTATATATTTTATAACGTGCTAGCACCTCTTTAAGCAGTACGCCTATTAAGTAAAGTACTTATCTTACTTTAACTTTTAGATTAAGTATAAGCTAGGTTAAGACTTCGCTATTTTAAACGCGCTTTCTTAATAGGACTAAGACTATACTATAAACGCGGATATTAAGGCGCGGGATTTATAGCTTATTTTATAAGCAGCGTTACGTATATATATTAAAGTCTCTTTTATTAAGGAGCCTTTAACCCCCTTATTTAATGCCCTTATTTAAGAGCCTTTAACCCCCTTACTTAAAGGGGTAAACCCGCTTACTATATTAAAGGTAAGTATCCCGCCTTCCTTACCGGCGCCTTTTAAGGTGCTAAGCTTAAGGGACTAAGTAGGCCTAAGCGCTTAAGCGGTAAGGATCTTTTAAGATAAAGGCCTTTAGCGTCTTTAAGATAGGGTAGCTTCTTAAGACCGTATATATAAGAGCGTGCGGCGCGCTATAAAGTCTAGCGTACGTTTTTTTAAATCCGAAGCTATAATTAAAGGTATAAGTAGCGGACTATTATATTAACTTAAGGGGGCACCTCCGCTAAAAGGGTAGGTTATAAGTACCGGGCGCCTTTTATATAATAAAAGCTAATAAGAGGAATACCTTACTAAAAGATAAGCTAAGGAATAAGCTTTAAAGGAAGCTAGTATAGTTAATTTATAACTTTAGTATTATTAGCTACCTTAGCTAGTAAGGTATAGCGGTAAGGCTTATAAAGGACCTTTATTAGCTTTTTATATAGCACTATATACGCCGCTTTATTTATAACTATAATATCTTTAGCCGTATAAAGATTTAGTAGGCGCTTTATAAAAGGCTTTTTAAATAGTTATTAATCCTAGACCGGTTTTAAGTATATATTTAGATAGATTTTATAATAGACCTTCCGCTTATATTAAGGGGGAATTACTATATATAAGTTATTAAAGACCGCTTTAATAAGGAAGTAGTGCTTAAGCTAATACTTTTTATAAAAGCGGAGGTATATATAAAACGTTTCTTTTAATACTAGGCATAGATATATAGCTAGCTTACCTTAATTATAAGTAATAAGGGCTTTAACTAAATAAGGCGCTTTTCGTAGTACTTTTATAAGCTACTTTAAGTTACTTAGCTACTTAGCTCTATATATTACCTATAAACTAATAAGGGCTTAATACGTATTAATTAAGGAGTATAAGCTTACTTATAAGCTATAGTAGCTAAGAACTAAGCAAACTAAGACCGCTAGCTCTTAGCTACGTAGCTTGCTTTAAATAGTAGGCCTTAAGCGTTGATTAATATAACCCCTTCCTTTATATTATATAGCTTTAAACCCCCCTCCTTAATACCTTAAGTAGTAAATATAGCGGCGGAAGAGCACTTAACCGCCCCGCTAAAAGCTTAAGCTACTTATTTTATCTAAAAACTTAAGGAGACTATAAACTATTATTAGTTAATAATAGTAGCGGCCGTATAAGATTAAAAGCAATACGCTAATAAGTCTAAGTCTTTAATAAAAAGTTTCGTATTAAGGAATAAAGTTTAGCTAAACCTTTATAACTACTAATTTAGCTACTTAAAAAAGAAACTTAACTAGCTATATATAAAGTTTATAATATAAAAAGTTATTAGCTTATAAGTTATAGAGCTTAAAGGGTTACCTTTAAGGATATATAATAAGATTAATATAAACTTATTATACTAAGCGGCTTAAGACCCTTTACTTAAATAGGTAGTTATAAACCTTTAGCCCCTTATAATCTTTATTAAAAAGAAGGAGGAATTTATAATTAAGGAAGTAAAGGTAGCTTATTAAAAAAAAGTAAGTAAACGTAAGCGGTAAGAGGTTCTTATTAAGTAGTATAGCTACTTAAATCTAACTTAAGAGCTTATATAAAAGCTTATAAGCGCTAATGCTTTAAATAAGCTCGAAGCTTTTTATAAGCTAGTAAATAAGAATAATAAGCTTAGTAATTAATAGCTTCCCTTTAAGCGGAAATAGGAAGTAACTTTAGTCTTTTTATTACTTATAGCGTCTTATTAAATAAAAGGGAAAAATAGTTATATTTAAGGCTAGCCGGCTTAAGCGACTAAGGCTTATACTACTTATCTTTATCTTTAGTCTCTTTTTTATTATTATCGTTATCCTCCCCCTCCTCCTTCTCCTCCTCCTCCTCCTTAAGGGCGGCGGCGGCGGCCTTTAAAGCGCGGGGATAGCCCTTTAGCCTAGATATCTAAGTAGCGGCGGCGGTAAATAGGTTAAAAGGGGCGGCAGCGGCGGTAAGTATAATAAAGCTAGCGGCGGCGCTATAGCGGGTAATATAAGCGGCTAAAATAAAAGCGGCGGGGATAGATAAGGGCACCGCTAATAGCGCTATAAAGGCGGTATTCTTAGCTAAAGATAGTTAGCGTTAGTTACTATAGTAAGTATAGTAAGAAAGAAAAGAGGGGGGGCTTACTTAAGTATATAGCTTATTTACTTAAGTAAGTATAAGTAGCGGTAAGCGGTAGCGGCGGCCTTTAACTACGCCTTAGCCGTTTTATTATTAAGGTTAGCCTTTAAAGCTAACTTAGCGATAATAAAGACGGCCGGAGCCGCCTTATAAGCACGGCTAGTATAAGTATAAGTAAAGTAATTACCGCTAAAGCAACTTACTTACTTATAATAAGCATAGCCGCTTAATAAGTAGCGTATATAAGACTTATTATAGGCGGCGCTAAGCAATACTTACTGCTTATATTAAGTTATAAGGTTAGTATAAAGTAGGCGTACTAAGAAAAGCGGACTTATAGCGCTTAGCTTAGCGGTCTTAAAAGTAGTAGGAGGGCTATTAAAGGCTAAGGTTATAGGGGCTAGCGATAGCATAATTACTTATAAAGGCGTTATCGGCTTAAGCGTAGTTAAAAAGGCGGCGGCGATATAAGTAGTAGTAGTAGTATAAGTATAGCACCTAAAAGACTTAAGGTTATTAAGAAGCTTTAATATAAGTATTAATAACTTAAACGATATATTATTCTTATAAATATTAGCTAAAAGGCGCTTGCTTTATATATAGGAGGGCGATACTTATAGTATTATTATTATTATTACCGCCGCTATTAGTACTACTATTATTATTATTACTAGTTTAAAGGGAAGAGGAAAGAAAGAAGAGTTAAAGGTAAAGGGATAAGGTATTTATACCTTACAGCCCTAAACTTAAGGCGCGGAATACCGCGATAATAAATAGGCCGCTTAATACGCCGCTAAGCTATTAAAAGCAAATATAAAAGCCGCTTAATAAGTAGATAGGCCTTTTAATAAGTAGCCGGCTGATTAAAAGCAGGCGGCGGCAGTAAGTAAGGCTATTAAACCCGTTATTATACGGCCTTACTTACTATAATACGGGTCCCGCGCTTATAAGGCCGCGGACTAAGCAGCTTTTAATAATAGCTAATAGCCCTTTATAATAGCTAATAGCTTTAGTATTACGGAATCTAAACAGCCACGCCCGGACTCCTTACTTTACTTTTAAGGAAGCCTTATAAAACCCCGCGATAGGAACGCTTAAAGTACGCACTATAAAGGCTTGCTTAAGGAGATATAACGAATATTACCGGTCGGACCCCGCTAAGGTCTTTAAGACACTACTATAAAGGGTTAAGAGCCTACTTAACTATAAGTTATAACGTCTAACTATAGTTTACGACGTCTTTAACTATAAAAAACACTATAGAAACTATTAAGCGGATTCCGCCGGTATCTTTAAGGGATATTTAAGGATTTCCGCGGGATATCCTAACTATAGTTTAACCCGTTTCTAACTATAAAAGCACCTTAAAAGATATAGGATAAACCTTACCGCGATTTCTAAAGGATATTTAAAGATATTTAAGGATATTTAAAGGATTTCCCTAATTATAGTTTATAGTATTTCTAACCGGGCTTATACTTAGTTTATTAAGCGATTCTATAAGGATATCTATAGTTTATCTATATACTACGGATAGTATAGTTAAAGATCCTTAAAATTAGCTTAAAGAACTAAGTATAAAGTAACTAGCTATGCTTTTTAGAATAGATAAGCTTTTTACTATTTCTAAACCCTTATATATATTTACGTGTAGTAATTAGCCCGTTATACCGGCTTAACTAGCGGTAATTAGTCCGTAGTACTAGGCCCGACCGGCGGTAACTAGTCCGTAGTACCGGCCCCGACCGGCGGTAATTAGTCCGCGCCCTATCCCCTTATCCTTACGCCGTAAAGCGTAGTATTTAGGCCCCCTTATATAGTATAAAAAGCGGAGGTATTATATTAAAGTCTTTAACTTATAAGGTTATAAAAACTTAGGCTATAGCTTAAGCCTTATTATATAAAGAGTGCTAAGTTTATATATATAAACACAGACCTGCTATATATAAGCAGGCTCTTTATAGCTTATTATTATAATACTACAGACAGTACTTATATATTAGCCTTTACTTACTTTATAATAAAGGAAGCTTAAGCTATTTAAACGCTTTATAGCTTTTAAATAACTACTTATTATACTAAGCTACGTTTTTATATAGCAATATCTTAGCTAAGGTTAAAAAGGTGTTTATCTTTTATATATTAATAAAGCTTATTTTTTAAAGGGAATACTTCGCTATAAAATCTAAATACTTTATTAGCCTTTTAAACTAAGTTTATTATAATATAGATTATAGTTTCCTTTAAGCTTTTATTAGTATCCGTTTTAGCTCTTTCCGTATTATACTCTTTATCCTTTAAATAGTTATCGATCTTTATTATAGTTTTTTTTTAGTTATAAATTATACTTAGTTTAGTTTAAGCGTTAATAAGTATATTATCTTAAAGGTTTTTTCTCTTTTAAGCTAAAGGACCTTAGCTTAAATCCTTAGCTATTTAAACGGGTTTCTCCTTTAACTTAGTAAACGCTATTAAGCTTATAGTATATCCGACTTAGCCGGGCGGTTTAAGAAAGGAACCCGTAGTCCTAGCAAGCCTTTAATAGATAGTCGGGGCGTACCGGACTATTCTTTAAGTATATATAGGGTATAGCTAGTTAGTCCTCGCTCTTTTATAGGTTAAACCTATTTTATTTATATTAGTAAGTGCTTTTAAGATCCTTAAGTATATTTAACTTATAGCTAAGGGAAAATCTCTTAATATTTATTAATCTATTTATTAATATCCTCGTTTTTTACTAAACGGCGAAAGAATTTTTATAAATAAACGTTTAGCTTTTAGTGGATTATAAAGAAGTAAAATATACTCTTCCGCAGCTTATAAGCTAAATATAGTAATAAATACGCTAAGATATATATCTAATCTGCTATATAATTTCGCATGCTATATATGTTTTGTTATATTATTTCACGTATATATAAGTAAGGTAAAAGCAGATTAAAAAGAGGTGTCTATTAAGACTATATATATAATCTATATTTAGTCGCTACGCTGCCTCGTATTCCTTATAGAATGAATCCCTAGGCTTATAAATATAATATTAACTTAATAATAGCTATAAGCTTACTATATATAATTGCGCTAAATAAGGGGCTTTTTTCTAAATTACTTAAGTTACTTATAGCTTAAGATTTGTCTATATAAGGAGGCCTTAGTCCCCCCCTTTACCTTAAATAGATTATTAACCTTATATATATATATCTTACCTATTTCTTTACCTTTTCTTATACTTTTTAAATCTTTATAATCCCTTAACTTATAGCTACTTACTTACTCTTTTTTATACCTATTTACTCCTTAATTTTAATTACTATAGTTAGGTAGTTTAGCTAATAAAGTACGGCCTTAGCTTTATATTATAAGCGCGATATTTAATACTTAAAGTCGGACTTTATTATTATATCTTTAATAGTAAAGTGCTTTTTATTAAGTGCTTATATTACTATATTTAAGCGGATTCCGTACCGGTTTTATAAGGCGGAGATTTATTAGCTTAGTTTAACGCTAAGCTTACTAAGTTCTTTTTATTATAATTTTAAAAGGTCTCCGGAATACTATTTTACCGCGCTTCTTTAAAGGAAAGAGGGCAATTAAATAGCTAATTCGTTTATATAAGCTTTACTTTTACTAGTATTTTAGCGGATAAAGTTAATAAAACGGTCTACTCCTTAAAATATATTAGCCTTATTGTTTTCTTAGACTTTATTAAAAGATACTTTTAGCGGCCTTAATAAGTTAAATCTCCTTATATCCTTAGCTTTTAGTTAAGGCTTTTCTTTAGGCTTAGTAAGTATATCTTCTTTTCTTAATACTTAAAAAAGATAAAGGAATTAATTATTTAATATTGCTATTATTTTTATTAAAGGGCTTAAGGCTATGCTTAATCTTAATATCTACGCGCGAAGTATAAATAAGTTTAGCCCGCTAAAGGTATTACTTACCGCGTCTTTATTACTTATTATTAAGGTCTTAGTTTTAATACTCTCGCTAAGTACTTAACTTTTTATTTTATACGCGTTTCGGAATCCGGTACGCTATAAAGCCTTAAGCGTAAAAGGCTCGTTTTAATTAATAAAAAGTCTTAAAAACGCTTTAATTAGCACGGCTATAGCGGATAAGGCTAAATAGTAATATTAAACTAAAAAGCTATTAAGTATTTTTTAAAGCGGATTTTTAGTTAAGGCTTATAAACTAAACTTTATTAATAGTACTTAGTAGAAATATCCGCTAAGCTTATTATCTTAAAAAAAATAGCTTTATTATTAGCTTTTTTTAAAAGGTATTTAAAAAGAAAGGAGCTAAAAGGCTTTAAGGCCGGCTTATCCTTACCTTTTTTATTTAAAGGATAATTTATCCGTCTAAGAAGTATTAAATTTAATTTACTTAATTATATAGGTTTTAAAATTTTATAGTTTATTTTTTATTAGTATTTTAAAAGTAGATTGTCTTTTAAAAAGTCATAGTCTTAGCTTAGCTAAGCGGGACTTATTTTACGTCTTATTTAGCTTTATAAGCTATTATAGTATAATACCTTAAAAAAAGGTAAAGAAGATTATTAAACTAGTATACTTAGTAAGCCGCGGTCTTTTCCGGTTTTATAGCTTACTTATCTTAAAGTTTTATTATAAGCGTATTAAGGAAAAGATACTTATTATTAAGGTTAGACTTTTAAGCTAATAAGAGGTTTTTATTAAAAAGAATATTGTTTAGTATTTAACTTCTTATAAGATAAGTGCTTAATTATATAATATAGTTACTTTTAGCTTAGCGGATATTTAAAGGATTTTTATTTCAATAAGTAAGAATTACTACTATTTACTATACTTTATAGTATAAAGATAAGAAGATAAGGCGCGGACTAATTACTATAAGTTTAAGCCGGGACTATAAATTAATTACTATTAGTTAAAGCTAATAGTATAAACAATTTTCTTTTATTAAGCTAATATAATAAACTAATTACTAAATATAAATATATATAAAGGTTTAAAAATAGTAAAAAGCTTATTTTTTCCTTAAGATATAGCTAGCTACTTTATACTTAGTCTTTAAAGTTAATTTTAAAAATCTTTAACTATACTATCTTATTTTTTATCGTTAGTATATAAATAAACTATAAATATCCTTATAAAATTACTTAATAAACTAAGTATAAGCTTAATTAAAAATACTTTAAACTATAATTAAGAAAATCCCTTAAATATCCTTAAATATCCTTTAAAAATCGCGTTAAAGTCTATCTTATATTTTCTATAGTGCTTTTTTAGTTAAAAATAAGCAAAACTATAACTAAGATATCTATAGAAATCTATAAATATCCTTTAAAAATACTTGTAAAATCCGTTTAGTAGTTCTTATAGTATCGTTTCTCGTTAAAAATATCGTAAACTATAATTTAATAGGCTTTTAAGTATTTATAGGTATATTTTAAAAACCTTAGCGAGGTTCTATAGGTAATATATATTATATCTCTTTAAGCGAGCCTTTATAGCGCGTACTTTAGGCGATCTTACCGCGGGGTTTTATAAGGCTCCTTAAGAGTGAAGTAAAGAGTTTAGGCGTAGCTATTTAGATTTTATAATAATATAAGACTAAGGGTTCTTTAAAAAGTTATAACAAGGGCTTTTTTAAAGTAATTAAAGGATTGATTTAATTTTAAATTTTATAAAGAGTAGCGTATTTTTATATTATTAAAATCTTACGTTCTAAATTAAAAGAGCTTTTAAGAACAGTTCCTTTTAAAGAGCTTGTAAATTTTATTATTTTAGTAAAGAGGGAAAATAAGGCGGCGTAAATAAACAGTGCTTTTATAAGTAACTTTTTATAAGAAGAGGGATTTTTACTTTAAAAGGGCGTTATAAACTAGTAGGGGTGTAAAAAAATAAAGGTGCCGTAATAACTAATTTTTCTTTTATTTAATGTAAAAAAGATCCGGGCTTATAACTCTTAAATATAAAGAAGGCTTATTTAAAGCATTTAGTATAAAAGCAATTTATATAAAATAAATAAGCTTATTAAAAAAAAGGAGGAATAAGTAGCTAAGTAGCAAAGCTCTTATTTTATTATTTTAGTAGCTATTTAATAGCCTATATATAATAAGTAGTGATTTAAAATAAGTTAGGAAATAAGAAATAGTTAAATAAATAACAACGAATAATAAATAGTCCTTATTAAAAAAGAGGTTTTTAAAAGGTCTGTATGCTAAAAGGTAAAATAACCTTTAGTTTATACGTAATTAAAGAATTAAGGGAAGCTTTAAGGAGGCTAAAGTTAAGGTAAGCCTTAAGGAGGCTCGTGCTACTACTACTACTACTACTACTACTACTACTACTACTACTACTACTACTACTACTATTAGTTATAGCGTATTTACTACTATATTAAGGAATAGATATAATATTAACCTTATTAATATAAAGAAAAAAACGGGATATTAATAGCTATATAAGTTCTTTAATGCCCTTTATATATAAGTAAAAGCACTTAAGCTCTTTATAGTTATTATAAATTAAAAAGCCGCCCTTAAAAACGCCTTTATTATATTTTCCTTTTTATATAATAATAACTTTATATATATTATATTTATAGCAATATTTAGGCTTAAATCTAATTACGCTAAAAAGACTTAGTAAATTCTAATAGTCTTAAAAATCATATTAATTAAGAAGTCTTTCTTAAAGTTAAAGCTATTTTTACTTATAAGGCTACTAAAAAAAAGCCGCCGCTATTACTACTACTACTTTTAGTTTATTATTATTATTATTAAGTTTACGCTAAGGACTTAATCTAGGTTTTTAGAAATTCGATGTTTTTAAAATAAGAGGGAAAAACTAGAGTTCTTAAGGTAAAACCTCCCCTCTTTTATAGCTAGTCCGCCTTATATAAGGTCTTATAACTTTATATAAGGAACTAAGGGGTACGCCTTCCGCTATAAGTATATCCCGCTCGCCGGGCAGTTTAACGCGGCTTAGTTAAGCCTAAGCCGCCTTTAACCTAAGCGGCCTACGGCCTAGATCCTTAAAGCTCTAAACTTAAGGTATAGGTAGTAGCTTATCTTTTATCCTCCTTCGGCCGCCCCCTTAGCGTAAAGGCGGGGGGGGGGTAAGCGGGGTTCCGTCCCGCGCCTTAGCCGCGGGTAACGCGGCTTTAAAGAGTAAGCTTAAAGTAAGCTCCTTTAATAAGAATTTAGCACTATATAGTATATATATATTCTTAATTAAGACTATCGTATAATCGCGCCGCGCCTCTTAGTTACTAATCTTACTTATAGTCTTAAGGATAAAGCCTCCTACGCGCCGCGCGCTTATATATACCTTTCTCTTCTTTTACTAAAGACGCGCTTATCCTTTATACTCGCCCGTTTCCTATCCGCTAACCTATCTTTAATATACCTCCGCTTTTTTACTATTATTAAGCTATTATTACTACTATCGCTATACTTAAAAAGAAGGTTACCTTTTTTAATCTTAATATAGGCCCTCTCCTTAAGTTGCTAGGCTAAGATACCGAAGATAAAGACGCTTAAGCTTACCGCAATACTAAATATAAGATCCCTTACTATATATATATAGGCCGCCTATTAAGCGATAATACGCTTATAGTTTTCTAAGGCTACTAAAACTAAGCCTATATATATCCGGGCTATATCCGCCGCTTAAGTATCTATAACTTATATTACTAACCCTCTTTTAGCTATCTTTACGAAAGTGTATATTGCTTATACTTTTAGTAATCGTTCTTATTTTTAAGTAAGTAGTCTCGTATTAAATCCGCTCTTATTACTTAGCTAATCTCGTTTATAGCTTACTACTATTAATAAGGATATAGCTTATAGGCTTTACGCCGTATAGAAGGAGTTATATAAGACCGGTAGGCTTATTAAGCGCTTTATATATATAAAGCTTACCTTTATAGCGATAGAGCTTTAGTAACGCGCGAAAGCTACTACGGCCCGCGCTCTTATGTTTAGGGCCGCCCTTAGTTTAGCCTTACTTAACGAAAATATTAAGCTTTTTGCCTTTACCTTTAGCCGTTTCGTCGATAATACGCGCGCGGCTTACGAAGCTAATACTAAGTTTGCTAATAAGTTTACTAGTACTATTATAGTTATATACTAAACCGTTTACTTTATAGCTTAAACTATAGTAAGCATAAAAAATACGATATTTATAGTAGCTAATTACCTTAGCTTTAGCGGCTATAAGGGCTAGGATATCGCCCTTAAGAGTTGTTTGCTTAACTAGGATTTAGTATAGGCCTGTGCTGCCCTCGCCCTGCTTAAGCCTACGCCCCTTAAGATCCTTATCGTCTTAAAGGATTTTAAGGCTAAGGCTAAGGCTAAGAAGAAGGCTTAGGCTAAGGCTCTTATTAAGGCTTATGCTTAAAAGCGCGCCGCTCTTACTTAAAAGCTTAAATATTAAGGGGCGCTTAAGCGTAAAGGTAAGGGAAAAGCTATTAAAGCTAATATTATGTCTGACTTAAAGGAGCCCGACTTTAATATTAGCAATAAAGAACTAAAAGAGGAGGATAATAGCGATAATAATAAAAAGGCTAATACTAAGGGCCTTAAGAAAAAAGACGGCCCTTAGCTTAGCCTTAACGCTACTTTTATTTTTTCTAACGCTAATAGTAGCGATAGCGATATTAGCAATATTAATAATAAAGAGAAAGACCTTATTTTAACTCTTACTATACCCGCCTTTAGCCCGCTACCTAGCTATAGCGTTCCCTTAGCTACTTAAAAGCACACTTATAGCCTCTTTAAGAGCAGCTTCTTTAAGGCTAACGACCTTATAGTTATTACCTTAAAGCGTGTTTATATTGCCCCCGCTCTTAGCTTAATAGGCTAAAAAGAGGAGATTAAAGACCTTAGCTTAGACTTTAAGTACTATTAGTTTTTTACTTATAGTAAGGCCGGGTTACTCCCTCTTAGCTTCTTTATAATACTTAACTTAGCTTAGTTAACTAAGTATTATCTAAGTCGCTTTACTTAGCTTAAGTTCGTGCCGCCTCCTTTACCTACTCGCGCTATAGCTAGTACTTCTTTAATAGTAAGCACCTAGCGGGACTTAAAGCAAACGCTTTAAAAGGCCGCTAACGATATAATACTTTCTTTAACTACCCCCACCGCGACCTTAAGCTATTATAAGCGCGGATAGGGGAGGGGAAAGGCGCCCGCTACCTTAACTCGCGGCCGTAGCTAAGCGGGGCGCTCTTATAGCCCTCCTTAATCCGGCGGGTCTCGGTATAGTGCTAAAGATAATAGCGATAAGCTTAGGCTTTAAGCGGAGTAAGGGGGTCGTTTTTAAGGGGGGGGGGGGAGCGGGAAGCGTTAAGGGACTAGCTAAAGCATTAGCCTAAGTTAGGTCGTTTAAGGGTCCTATAAGCTTAACGGGAGGGGGTTTAAGTTTCGGCGTTTTAGTGCTTTATAGCGTTTATTATAGTAGTAAGTTATAAGTTATCCCCCTTAAGCTATATTAAGGGGGCGGTTTAATAAAGGTACGCCCCCCCTAAACTAAAGTATAGCTAAGGCCCTTACGTACCTTATTCTTTCTTCTTAATATAAGCGTATTATTAAGTCGAATTAATAAAGGCGTCTTAAGCCTAAGAACTATTTTATTAAGATAGCCGCTATTTCTTATTTTTAAAGCTTTGCTTATACCTCGCCTATATTATAAAGCCGCTATAGTAGCTTCGACCTCGCTTTACTAATAAGCTTATAACTTATTATCGTATAGTAGATAGTATGTTATCGTTGCTTATAGTTATAAAGAGGCGATATTACCTTAAGTACGTTATAGCAAAATAAAAAGTCTTTAAGGCCTATTACCTTAGTTTATATTTAAGTAATTATAAAGCTTAAGTACTTAAGTAGTATATCGTAGCGGTTAAGTGCTATAGCCTTATCGAACTAAGGCGGGAGGTCGGCGGGGTAAAGCGTAGTCCGGCGCTGATTTATAAGCTCTTTCTTTAAGCTTTACCGCCTTACTTACTCCTTATAAAGGATCTCCTTAATTCTTTTCTTCTCTTATAGCTTATAAGTCTTAACTTAAGACCGCACCCCCCTTAGTGCCTCCGCGAGCGGCGGCCTTAAGGGTATAGGCCGTCTTAGTCGTTATCTATACTATTAAAGTAGCCTCGCTACTAATATAAACGCGCGTTAGATTTAGTTTAGAATTCTAAAGTCTTTTAGCCTCTTAAGGGTATTAGCTATTCTTTAGTTAAAGTAAAGGTTAATCGGCGGAACTTAAGTCTTAGCTTTAAGTTAGTAAACTAAGGTAGCTTAATAAGCCTTTATAACTATTTAAAAGTAAGCGGTTTAGTCCCGCGCTAGCTTCGTAGCTATCTTATAAAGCTTTCTACTTACTAAGGTTATCTTATATAATATTATTATAGTATACGATATAAAGAACTAAACGATTTTACTATAAACCTCTTAAGCCTTAAGTAAGGTATACTTTTATATAAACGCCGCGATCCTTATTAAGGCTTAGTTCTGCCTTTTTAGCTTAGCCTATAGCTTATTAAAGTATGCCTTTTATTAAAGTTTGCGGTTTACTTATACCTTTAAAAGCTTAGCGTCTTTAACTAGCATAACTATTATAGCCCTTAAGCGAATAGGGGTTGTAATCGCTTTATATTTCCTTATAAAGTAGATAAGCTTGCTTTTTAAAGGTTTGAAGTTTACCGCGAATTCTTCCGCTTATAAAGCATATACCTTTTAAGCCTCCTTAAGTCGTGCTATTATTATGCCCTCCTTAAGCTTAACGCTAAGGATATTTATATTATTAGCAAAACTAACGATATAAACCCCTTTTAGCTTTTTAAGCCTTTTATAAAGCGGTATTATATAGTAAAGGAATAGGATTAAGGATAGCGGCGAACCTTAAAAGACCTTAGTAGCAATATATACTAATATAGCCTTTTTTATATCGAAATAAAAAGTTAAGTAGCGCTTATTTATAAAGCTACGTACTAGTTTCGTAAGTTACTTAACGTAACCTTAAAGGGTAAGCTCTTTAAGGAGTTTCTTATAGTTAACTATATTAAAGGCTCTTTTAATATTAAGTTAAAAGAACAATATAATCCCTTTTTTAGCCTATATTACGCGTACTAGCTCCGTTACTTAGAGTATCGCCGCCTTTATAGACCTCTCCTTTTTCTTTTTAAACTACTTATTAAGTAAGACCTTATTTACCTTTACCGCGGTCGCGAGCCTTTAAGCTAAAATCTATTTTAAGACTTTGCTTATCGTTAGTAGGAGGGAAATAGGCCTTTACCCCCCGGCTATATAGTAAACCCTAGGCTTCTTTCCTAGCTTTCGCAGCACGATTACGTTCGCGGTTTAAAACTAAGCCGAGAAGTATAAGGTCTCGGTATAAGCCGTAAAGATTATTACTAGCCGGGCTAAAAGCGCCGGTCTATAAAGCTTAAGGAAGCTAAGCGGGATCCCGTTTAGGCCCGCCGCTTTCTAGCTCGCTATCTTGCTTATTGCTTAAGATATATCCGTAAGATCGATACGCCGCTTAATAAATAGCTCCTTATCGGCCGCGGGGCGGGGGGGTCTTAATAACGTTGCGGCCTTAGCTAGGAAAAAGCGTTCCGCTAAGAGCCGGGCCTTTTTATTTAAGTCGGAGGTTAGTTAGTACTCGTAGCCTTTACTAGTTAGTAGAAAAAGGTATACTAAGTCTAAGGGCAGTCCGCTATATAGCCGCGCTTACTGTTTAACGTTTTATAACTTAGTATTATTAGCGCTAATCTCCTTAAGGAAATCCCTTTAATATTCTTATCTTATATTATGTACGGCCCGTTTTTAGGCCGCGGCCGCTTCTTATATTACCTCCTAATTTCCTTAGGTCCGGTGCCCTTTATAGTACCTTTAGGTCCTCTTCGCAGTCTGCGTAGCCTAGGTCGCATTTAAGGTAAACTAAGCGTTCCCCCTTAAGACCGCTTGCTTTTAATATAGCACCGTTCTATATATTATTTAGTTAAGGTTATCGTATAAGCTATCTATCTTTATATTAATCTCTTATAAGCTATAAAGCGTAGGCTATTATATTCCGAGCTAGGATAAGGTCTCCGCCTTAACCCTCTTTTTCTCCGTTTTTATTTACCTTAGTATAGCGAACGTCTTACTTAGCTTTATGCCTATCTTAAACGAGACTACTTATAAGATATAATCGGACCTTATAAAGTCTAGATTTAAGCCGATAAACTAAGCTGCTATTTTTATTATAGCCTATATAAAGTCGATTATACTATCCCTTTATCTATAAAAGAACCGTATATATTCGCCTCTTAGCGTAGCTAGTTTAAGCTAAAGCTACGTAGCCTTCTTAATAAACTATTTTACTTTATTAAAAGTCCGATTATAGGCGTCTTAAAGTAAGTAGTAAATATTAAAGTCCTTAACTAAGACTAAAAGGTCTTAGTAGTCGATTTTACTTAAGGCCTTAGCCGGCCTTATTTATATTCCTTTTAGTAGTAAGTATAAGGACCTTAGCTTTATACTATTGCTAAAAGTTATCTCTTTTTAATCGTATTTAGTCCGCGGTATTTATATCCCTATATTATATCTTTTATAAACGTATATCGCGTTACGGCCTTTCTTATAAACTAGTTAGTATAGTGCGCCCTTTAAGGCTAAGGCCTTAAAGCCTTATATTTTCTTTACCTCTTAAAGCGCTATTATATTATACTTAGCGCGGTAGCTAAGGGCTAGCCGTGCTAGCTCGTATCTTTTTTATATATTTTAATAAAGGACTTTTAGTTTTATATATAAAGGGTTAAGGTAAAGTTCGTTGTTTAAAAAAAAGTAATAGCTTAGGTTAAGAGCGATACGCTCCGCTATTTTATATATTACTTAATATTGCTTAAGTTAGTTCTTACTACTTAGGCCTTAGCCGGTAAGGCTAATAGCGTTTGCTTGTCTTTTTTTAGTCGCTTAAGGCGTTTCCGCGCTTATAATAAAGTAAGCTTATAGTCCTTTATAAAGGGGAGGGGGATTTAAGGTCTAGCTAGCTATAGTTACTAGCAAAACGCTATAAGCGGTTCGGGTAGTTATCCTTTACTTTATCCTAAGCTTTTACCGCTATAAAATAAGTATAAGACTATAATAAGTGCTGCCCGCTATAAGATATAAAGTTATAAAGGGTTTCGCCTTTCTTTATACGGTATTTATCTTCGCCGCCTATATATAAAGTCCCTTTATAGTAAGCGTATAGCTATATTAAAGTATAGCGTTTAGTAATATATTTATATTTATAGTAGTTATAATACTAAGTAAGTTAGACTAACTTATTATATAGTTTATACCGGAATATCTAAGCTTTAAAGAATAGGCCTATATTATATAGCTTATTAGCCTCCGCTAAGCTACTTACGCTAATAATAAAGGTTATAGCTATAAAGGTCTCGGTTTAAGGTTATATTACTCGCGCCTATATAACTTTTACTTTATTAATATCGGCAATCTCCTTAATTAAGAGCGTTCTATCTATCTTAAAGGCCCCTATTAAGATATTTTTCGTAATTACTATATAGGCCCTACGCGCTATCGCCGCCTCCGGACTAAAAACGCTCCTTACTTAGTCTTAGTTCTATTAATAAGGTCGCGCCGCCGTGTTAAATATTACCGCGATATCCCCGCTTAAAAGGCGTCTCGCCGCTATAGCAAAGGAGATATTAAGCGCTATATTAATCGCTTTAACTATATCCTTTAGCTTATAATTTAAGATATTTAGCGTTGCCTTTATTAAGACTACTATTAGCTTACGCTTATACTAAGGCGGAACCGGCTTCGTCGTTACGTTATATCGTGCCGGCCTACTAAGACTTACTACTATTATTGCTTAAGTCTATTTAAGCCCTCCTAGGCCTTAAGCTCGCCTTTATCTTAGTTCTTTATATATAGCCTCCTTTATCGCGCTTTAAATAGCTTTATAAAGCGCGGGGTTAGCCTATATTATAGTTAACGCGCTCTTAGCGCGCTTCTTAGCATAAAGAAGGGTTTTAACTACTACTTATACTTAGTTAAACTACGTATATAGGACTATACCCGCGATTTCGTTATAAGCCTTCTTTTTATTAGTATTTTATATAGTTTAGCTAGGCTATATACTATTATCTTATTAAGGTAGGTTCTACTCTTTATTTAAGTACGTAAAGCTTAAGGGCGTCTTATCGTACTAAGCGCTATAGTTAATGCCGGTATAAGGCGGTTTACCCTTTTGCCCCCGCGTCCCCCGGCCACGCTACGATATCGTCTTAAAGGGTAAGCGATACCGCCGAATTAATTGCTATTATTAGTACGAGTTTTAGACGCGATGCGCACCCGCTGCGGGCGAGTGTTTAGTTCGCAGAGAAGTTTTTTTTACTACTTTTAGTTTAAATAATAAGAAAGTTAAATTTAGCCGTAAAATAATACTACTAGCTTAAAAGCACGTTATTTACTTAAAGATAAAAGCGGATTTTTATAAAGCGTAGTAATCGCTTAATTAGCGATTTAGTTAATACTAAGACTATATTATAATTTATATTTTAAATAAATACATATTATAGCAGGAGGAGTAAGCAAGCTACTTTATTAACTGCTATTATAACTTTAAGCAGCGCGTTAAGAGCTTAATTAAGACCGCTTATAATAATATAAAGTCTTATTTACTTATAAGTACCTTTAACCTCTTATATTTTTATAATACCCTTGTTTAAATAATTAAGAAAAAAGAGATATCCTATATATAAATAGCTACTTAGCAAAGGATTTAATAAAGGCGGCGGTTTTTTAAGTAGTTATCTTAGCTTAAAGACCTTAAGATAAAAGTTACTTATTAAGCTATTAATCTTCTTACTATTTAGTTGCGACTTATTATTACTATAATACTTTTATTAACTTAAAAGCCCGAGCTATTATAGCTTTATAATAAATGCTTTATAATATAGCTTAGCCTGCTTTATATATATATTTTCTTTTAACGCTTTTAAGCTAAGCTAATGCTTAAAAGACGTAATATTCTTATATAATAATAGCTTAAGAAGCTATTAATAACCCCCCCTCCTTTTTATATATTTTACTACGAATAATAACTCTTAAAACCTTAAGGAGCTATTACTTTTAATCCGCGATCTTAACGTCGTTATAGCTTTACGCGGCCGGCCTTATAATACTAAGCTACTTATACTTGACTCCTTTAAACACTAAGATATATTAATAAAAGTATTATAGCTAGCTACGCCGCTATAAAAGCAACTTAATTAGAGATTAGCTAGCTTAAAGCGGCTTAATATAAGTATATAAAGATACCTTTCTTATAATAAGACTAATAAACATAGCTATAGCTTAAGGTCTCTTATAATATTATTAAAGAGATTATTAGCTTAAGGTAATATAAGAAAAAAAGGATTAAAAAGAAGATATAGTAAAAGCAATAAAGGCGCTTATAACTTTATTAGCGGCACTAGTAGTAATATAGCTAAATTGCTGCTTAATAATACTAATAGTAATATAGCTATTAATAGTGCTACTAGGCGGCGTTAAAGGCATTAAGCGGCGTTAAGGGCATTAAGTAGTACTAAAAGTATTAAGCGGCGTTAAAAGTATTAAGGGCGTACTTATATTACTGCTTAATAGTACTAGTAGTAATATAGCTATTAATAGTGCCGCTAAGCGACGTTAAAGGCATTAAGCGGTGTTAAAAGTATTAAAGGCGCACTTATATCGCCGCTTAATAGCATTAGTAGTAATATAGCTACGAATAGTGCCGCTAAGTAGTATAAAAGGTATTAAAAGCATACTTATAACTTTAGCGCGGTACTAATAAGGCCCGGATGAATTAATAGGCCGCGTTATATACGTATCTTATAAGAGCTTTTAAGATATATTTTTAAGCGAATTAAGCTATAGCTAAGAGCGCTATATATAAGCTGTATATATAGGCTATATATATAAGCCTAGGCGGGCGCGGGTATTTAAAAAGTATAGGTACTTACTATATATAAGCGGTATAAATATGCGGGGTAGGCTAGCGCTAGTACGTATTTTTAAAATAAGGCGTAAGTATAAATAAAGATATATATAAGTATAAATAGTATTACTTATATAAAATAGCTACTTTTAAATATTACTAAGCTTAATACCTTTTTTTAAGTATTAGTTGTTAATAAAGTAAGCTAGTAGTATTAGCGAGTAATTAATATTAAATAGCTTTAATATAATAGTAATAATAATAACTTAAACTATACTTTTAGCTTTTACTTATAATATACTGCTATTTAAAAATATTAAAAAAAGTTAAAAGCTTAGAAGAATAGTATTAATAGTATAAGCTAACTAAGTGCTAAAAATACGCTAACTTAAAAACCCCCGCTTTTAGTTTTAGCTTAATAAGTAGTTAACGGGCCTTTATAATTATAGCTAAAAGACACTCTTTTTTATAAGCTTTAGTCTTATAATAAAGTAAGTAGCTAAGTAATACTATAACTTATTATACTATTTACTATCTTTACTATTTAATAAATAGTATTACGAGACTATCTCTTTATATAGCTTTTATATTAATAAACTATTTTAAGTTATTAAGGTAATAAGTAGTAGATGTAAAGTTTAAAATAGATTTAGTTTTAATACACTTATCTTTTTTATAATTATGCTACTAATAAGGTAGTTATTAAGTTCGCTAGTAGTAGTTATAATAGTTTTATTACCTGCTTTTTTAATAGCTTAAAACGCCTTTTAAAACTTAAAGACTGTATTTAACTACGGGTTTAGTAGTTTAGCTTTTTATATATAACTCTTTTAAGCTTTATATAGTAGCCGCACTTAAAGATAAAATTCTTTTTAAAAGTATTAATATTTTTACTTAGTTTATATAATCTAATAATAAAGGAGTAAAACCTTATTACTAGCTTACTTAAAGACGAAATAAGTACCTTTTAAAATCTTATAATATATAATAGTTAATATATTATATAAGTACTATTTTCTTAAGATTAAAAAGCTTTTTATATAGTAATAAAAAACAATTATAAACTAAGTACTAGTATAAAATAAGCGGAAAAGTCTACTTTATAGTATAAAGACAAATAATAATAAATCTATAGACCGGAATAACTATAATATACTAGCATAGTATAATAATAATTAAGCTAATACCTTTTACTATAAAGAAATAGTACGATAATACCGCACTATAAAAAGGTCTTGCCCTAGCCTTAGTTAAAGGTTAAGACGCTAATTATCGTCTATATACTTATATCTTATATACCGGTATATAAGTAGCCGGGACGCTTATATCTTACGTTTTATAATTATTGCCGCCTTAAAAGAAAAGACGATAACGTCCTTATTATTTATAAGACGGGACCTCCTTAGTTTATTAAGCCGGTAGCTAAAAGCTACGCACGCTTATATTATTACGCGCGCTTAAGGGAGCCTTATTTCTATATAGACTTATAGGTCTACTTTCTCGCGCGGGGATCGAACCTATATTAAAGGAGTTACTACTATTTGCTATAAAGAAATAGTATAATAATACCGCACTGCTAAAAGGTCTCGCCCCGGCCTTAGTTAAAGGTCGGCATACTAATTATTATCTATATGCTTATATCTTATATACCGACATATAAGTAGCCGGGATGCTTATATCTTACGTTTTATAATACTTTTTTACGCTTATATAAACCTATATTTTCTATTTTTGCCTTTAGCTAAAACTAAAATCTTTAGGTAATTTTAATTTACTTTTTTTACTACTTTTTACGTTTTATACTTTAATACTTTCCTCTTACTTTATACTCTTAGTTTACTATTATTATTAAAGTTATAACCTCTTTTTAAGCTTTTAATACTGCTTTTACTATTATTACTAAGGCCTTTATTTTTACTTAATATAGTATTAGCTTAAGCTTTTATTTTTAAGCTTTACTTACTTTTATATGCTATTTATATAGCTTATTCTTAAAAATATAGCGCTTTTATTATTAATTATAAGCTTAGTTACTAAACTAATAAATTTAATACTTTTAAATACTTTAAAAAGCTAATATAATAAAAAGCCGTTTTAATAAGTTTATCTTTCTTATAATAACCTAATCTTAGTACTAATATTACTTTATTAAAAACTCTTTTATACTACTAAACGTTTTTTATTAATAGTAAAAGTTTTTAAAAAAGGTATATAAAATATAACTTTAAAAATCTTTATAAAAGACTTTTAAATTAAGTTTATAGTTTTTTACTTATTTTTTATAATAAAATCTTTTATTTTTTAAGTAATACTTATAACAATATTATAAGCTACTACTTTATTATTATTCTTTTAAGTCTAAAACTTAAAAGTACTTACTAAAAGTAGTATATTAATACTATAAATAAAGCTTTTAAATTCTTTTACTTTAAAAGGAATAATAAGCTTTATAACTTATAAATTATTATTTTCTTAGCTTTAAAGCTTATTTACATTAACTTTTTACTTATATCTTAAGGCTATAAATACTATTATATATTTTAAAACCTTTAAGTTCTTAAAAGTTTGCTTTTAAGTTATAACTTATTTTATAGTTATAATAAGTTATTTAAGTTAATAACTACTTTTTATAGCTATAAAGTTATAATTTATTTAGATATATATATTATATAAAGTATTATATTAATTTAAGCTATAGATTTATATTATTTATTATAAGTAGCTATAGCTTTTATCTTAAGATATTACTTTAATAATTTAATCCTTAAAAGCTTATTAGTTTAAAAGTTAAAGTAATTAAGTTTTAATTTATTATATAGTAAACTAGCGGAATAAATAAAGTATAAGTTAATAAAAAAATTATTATATACTATAATAAGGCTTAAGAAAAATGTTATAAATAAAACTTTAAAGTGAAAATTAAGCTAATAACTATTTATAATAAGTAAGCTTTAAAATGAACTAAATTTAACTATTTATTATTAATATTATTATTATTATTATTATTAAGTTTATACTAAGGACTTAATTTAAGTTTTTAAGCTATCGCTCGGTTTTTATATAAAGGGAAACTAAAGTGCTTAAAGAAAAATCCTTTACCGCTTTTTCGCTTTAAGTCTTACTATATTAGCCTTTATAACTATATATAAGGAAGGGGGGGGGGCCGGCTATAAATAAGTCGGTTAGTTAATTAGCTCGAACTATTATAAGCCTACTATAAAGTAATAACGACTTTATAGTAAGTAATTAACGGATCTCTTCGTTTACTATTAGTTAATAAAATTCTTCTTATAAGTATTTAATTACCCGCCGAAAATGCGTATTTTAGGTTATCGCTTTATTTTAGCCGCCGTAAGGCTTAGCAGGCTATATAAATTTGCCGGCCTTTAGCTAGGCCGGGGGCGCTTCGGGGTTTTCTAAGTCCTAAAAAGGGCCCTTACTAAATTATTATATCAGCACCGCGCCGCGTTATTAGTATCGGAATTGCTAGTTATCCGGTATAGGTTTTTATTATCTTAGTTAGGGACTAAACTAAGGCTAAGGGCCACGCTTTTAATAAGTCGTTATCGCGCTTAAGTAGGACTAGGCCTAGGCGGGCCTACTTATAGCGGGGCCGAGCTGCTAGCAAATTTATAAGCGCTTTTAAAAGCGCTAGTTAGCTAATTTTATAATAGGTTAGCGCGGTTTACTAGTTTAGCTAAAAAGACTATACCTTTAGCTAAATTCGAACTAACCCCGGCGTTATAGCCAGAATGCTTCTTAAGTATATAACTACTATATTATAAGGGTTTAACTATTTATTAATAAGTAAAATAATTACTTACTTTTTTTTAAATAAAAACTTTACTCTTAATTTATATTACATTTCTTATAACAACTCCCCTTAACCTTTTTATACTTTTTCATAAATTAAGGCTAGCGTGTACTTAATTTATTAGTTTATAGCGAAACTATTATTTATTTAAAGCTAAAGAAAAAAGGAGGAAAACTCTATTTTAGCTATATAGCTTCTTACTTATAAAGGTCGCTTAAGTAGCTTATACTTAAGTTAAGTTCGGGCTTAACTTACGCTAAGTTTAAGTAAAGTCTTATACGACTTCGGCTATATATTAGCTTAACTTTAAAGTATTTACTATAATATAATTTTAGCTCTTTTTATAGAATAGCCTATAATATTATCTTTCTTTTAAGGTATTATATACTAAGGTAAAAAACGTCGCCGCTCCGCTTTTTATTCCGCGCTTAATATTAATTAGTTTAGTCGCTTTTATTATACTTATAATTATATATTAACTTATCTCTTAAAATAATATCGCGCTATAATATAAAAGGCGTTATATATATACTTATTTACGCCGCTATATCGCTATCTATAACGTTAAAAATATATAACGTGCCCCCTTTATTTACCGCCTTTATTAGTGCTTAAAGCACGTTTTGCCTTCCCGCCTTTTTTTTCTTTAAGTATAAATACCTTTTTTCTCTTTTTATCTTCCTTTTCTTTTTTTCTTTTTTAATTATTAATCTCCTTACGCGCCCGCCCCCTTTTATAATAATTCCGCTATACCGCGCTTTAATATATTTACTTTAGTCCCTTACGCCTTATCTCCCGCCGGCTTATAAGCGTCTTTTTATACTATGCTACTTAGTACGCTTAGTAACTATATACTACCGCCTTCACGTTAATCCTTATGCTTACTACTAGCGCTAAATAAGTAAAGCGTAATATTTAGTACTATTCTATAGCGCCCCCGTTACTTTATATATATTAAATATATAGCGTTTTTTAATATAAATACTTAATATAAAGCTTATTAAAATTAAGCCTTACTTTAAGCTTATAACTATTTTCCTTATACTTATACCGGTTTATGCTATTTACTTCTATATCCTAATTATTAAACTATATCTAATATAATATTTACGCGATATTAATATACTAAAGATATAATCGCTACTATAAATATACTTAAAGATTATACGTTGTAAAGAATATTTAAAGACTATTATATTAACCTATATATATATTCTTTAATCCTTAATAAATATTTATTAGTAGGATTTTACTAACGATTACTATAATACGCTAAGTTAGTATATATTACTATTATAGCGCGCTAAGCTAAAACATCCTTTAATATTTAAAGCTAATCTATTAGTATTAGCTAGTAGTAAGTAGTTTACTTAAATTAAGTCGTAGTTCTTTATACGCTTTATTTATATTTACTTTATATCTTATTTTATCTTATTATATCCTATTTCCTTTTTATTGTTATTTATACTTAGTATATATTTATAGTATATGCTTATTATACTTATTGTCCGGCATTATTTTAACGTTTACTAAGCATAGCTTAAAACTCCTTTTATTTTTTTTAAATTTTCTTCTTTTTCTTTACTACATTTCTTATTCTTTTTCTTACTCCTTTGCTTTATTTACTATCGTTCCTTCACTTTACCTATATTGTTCTTTATTACGTTATTATACTTTCCCTTAAATTATTTTAAGGCAATTATATCTTAAAAGTTATTAATTAGCTTCGAAGTTAAGTTAGCGTACTTATACTACTTTATAAGGACTTAACGTTACTTTCTTTATTCGATTTATTTTTACTAGGCTTATTAGATTTTTTATAATATACTTTAGTTTATTATCCTCCTTAATTATTAATAGTAGCTAGTAATTATTAACTACTTAGCTAAGTAAAAGGTTATTCGCTATAGAATAAAGGAACTTTATATATAGTCTTTTATATGCCCTCCTAAGTATATTAAGTTTTACTATATAAAGGCTAACTACTTTTGTTATAATGTACTTTTAGTATAGCTAGTTAAGCTTTAAGTAAGGCTTATTTTTAGTATACTTCTTTATATTTAACTATACTTTATTGCTTGCTTAAAGTCTTTTTACTAGCGCGCGTAATTAATTCGCTATTACTTTTTATCTTACTTATAATACGGTGATAGCCGTTAAAAAGAAGTTAGCAACCTCTTATATCTTTTATGTAAAGTTTTATACGCTT
This sequence comes from Ophiocordyceps robertsii, assembly GCA_027405785.1. Lineage (NCBI taxonomy): Eukaryota > Fungi > Ascomycota > Sordariomycetes > Hypocreales > Ophiocordycipitaceae > Ophiocordyceps > Ophiocordyceps robertsii. Next base: position 32,059 of record JAPEBW010000172.1, read on the forward strand.
TTTACGTCCGGCGTAAATAGTCTTTTCTTTTATATAATTTAAATAAGCTTATACTTATTACTAATACTACTTAGTTATTTAGTGCTACTTAAGTATAAGGTAGCTATACCTTTTAGTCGTCTTACTTATAGTAAATATATACGTATAAGTAAGCTTATACTTCTTAGTTTATATGCTTTATTACTTTATTAGTTTATAAGTAGTAAGCTAAGCTTAGTTTCTTTAAAACCGCGGTTTATTAATAAAATTCCCGCTAAAACTACTTTATAGAATTTATCCCTTAATCTTAAATAATAAGCTTTAGTATTCCGTAAAAGCGGAAATAGAATTATAAAAACTTTATAACGTATATTACTATTCTTATTATTAATATTGCTTTTAGTATTATTACTTTTATTAGTTTATTTATTATAACTTAAAGATTCTTAAAGCCCTTTGTTTTAATTTAAAGCAACTTAACTATAAAGCTTATTATTAAGTGTATAAATAGCTATATAAGGAGCGGTTATAGCTAAAAGAGCCCTTTTTAAAGTTGCTTTTAAATATAGCTTTTACCGCATAGTTTATAGTTTGTAATAAGCTAGCGCACTATTAATAACTAGCCTAGTTAAAAAACCTCTTAAGCTAATATTATAAGTATCCTTTTATATCTTAAATATCCTACTGCTATTAAGTTATATATTTTTTAAGTAATTAATACTTTAAGCTTATTTAGCCTTTTTTCTTTATTTTTCTTAAAGTGCTAAGCCTTACTTAACACCTATAATCACTTTTTAAAGCAAAGGCGGCCTTTTATAATTATTATATACTCCTTTACTTAAACTTTTAATTACTATTTTAGCGTAAATAATTTATTACTATTCCGGACTACTTTAAATACCGCTTAATACTCCTTATCTTTTTATAATATTACTATTTATCTTTTTTATTTCTCTTACTTATGAAATATATAGGCCGGCCATGCTTCTTTCTTAAGTACTTCTTAGCTTAAGTTTAAGTTAAGTTTTACCCGAACTCTGCTTTTATTCGCCCCGCTTTTAAGCTAATATATAAGGTCGCCTGCCTTACTTATATAAGCAATTAACCTTAAATTCTTTTCCTTTACTTATATTATTATAACTATATACTCCTTTTATACTAATTATTATTAAAGATTTATATACTTACTACTTATAAGGACTTAATATCTTATTAATTATACGCTATTTAAGATTATTTAAACTATATATCTTATTTCCCTTTTATTAAATACGCCTACTAGCTTATTTTAATTTTAGCGCGAAAATACGTTAAGTACTACTATTAACCTCCTTAACTAGTGCTTTAATATAAATTTATATAAGGCAAGCTTTATTACTTATTTCTTTACTTTTTATTAAACTTCAATTTTATTATAAAGGGTTTTTAGTTCTTAAAGTTTATTATTACTATAAACGCTAATATATTATATAACTTTACCCCTTAAAAGTTTAAATATCTTATAATTATAAGTAGCTTTTTATTATAAATTAAGTAGTTATACTTTATTACGTTAAGCCGTTTTAAGAAGAAACTTACTAAGTATTATATTTTATTTAGCCTTACTTATATTAATATATTACTTATTGCGTACTTAAGCAGTCCGGTTTTTAGTACGTTTCTTTCTTAAGGTTATATAATTATAGTATTAGCGTATTATAAAACTTCTCTTCAATAAACTCGAACGCGGCTAAATATTTATTAGTTTATAAAAAAGTTATATTCTCTTTATAAAGGCTATTTAAGTATTGCGAGGCCTTGGTATAAAGCGGGATAAAAGCATAATAGTAATTTGTAAATTTAAAAAAGCTTTAAACGTCTTTTATCTTTTATAGTACTTATTCTATTTTAATAGCTTAAATCTTCTCTAGGTCGTATTAAACCTTACCCCCGGCCTATATAATAAAGCTTAAGTACTTTACTTTTTTTATTATAAAGTCTTATTCTTTTAGGTTTAATATAAGGCCCGCCTTTTATAGCTTTTTAAGCACTTTTGCTAACTTTCTTTAGTAATAGCAAAGCGACCTTAATAAGTAAATTAGCACGTTATTTATTTACGCTATAATAAACTTATAAAGGTAGTCTTTTAATACTTAGTTAATATAGTATTTAAAAGTAACTAGTATCTTTATAAGGCTAAATAAATAAGTATACTTATTCCTTAAATAAGCTAAACCTTATCTTAAAGGCTATTTTAAACTTATAGCCCTCCGCAATTTTAATTTTATAAAACGCTATAATAATATTAAGTATCGTAAACTAATATACTTTTACTAGTATTTTTAGCGTTTTTATAATTAGTACTAGTATATATTAGTCTTTCTTTATAATCGTATTTAAGGCTTAGTAATTATAGTAAAAGTATAAGCAGCTATCGGTCTTCTTTAAAAATAGTACTAGTGCTATAGCTAACAAGCTACTTAAGTAGATAAGGTTTGCTTTTAGTAACTCGTTTAAAGTCTTTTAAAGAATAATTAGCTCTTTTTTCGATATATTATATAAAGGCCTTTATAGTAATAGCGGCTCCTTACTATCTTTATTTAAAGTAAAGTAAATCTTATAGTCTATACTTAGTTAAAATAAAGGCTACTTAAGCGCTTTCGCCGGTATAAAGAGGTCTAAGTAAGCTTATAGCGCTCAAGCTAAGATATAGTCTGCTAAGTTTATAAGCGCCTTTAGCTAAAAGTCCCTCTTTATGTCTTTTATTATAATTGCCCTTATGTTTAATGCTTATCGCCGCTTTTAGCTATCTTTTTACGCCTTTTATTATTAATACTTCGCTATAAAGATTAAGGCGCTTACTAGCTTTACCCCTTTAATATTTACGATCTTTATAGCTTTCTTTAACCTTTAAAGGCCGATTTAAATCCTTACTTTCTTATACTAAATCCGTCCCTCCTTAGTATTATAAACTACCTTATTTTCCTTTATTTATAGTCTCGTTAAGAATATGTCGTAGCTTAACTTAAGTACTATATAAGTAAACGTTGTTTTTTATATAACTATTAATCTTTATTTTAAACACAATAATTCCTTTTATTTAAAGTATTAATATATCTTTTAAGAAAAGCTATAATAGTTATTTAATCCTCTTTATAAAAGGTATTTAAAGCTTTATTATTACCCTATTACCTATTATAATATAATAGTTATAGCTTATATTTATAAGTGCGTTAAGCTCTTTTTTTTATTAATACTAACTTTAAGTAGTACTACGTTTAGTATAAAGTGCTTTTTTCTTTGCTTTTAAGCTATTTATTTTTTTTTTTTTCTTAAAAAGCTTAACTTTACGCTAAGGTTCTTTTTTCCTTAAATCGGAATTTACTTTAGTTACTTCCTTAAAAATAAGGAGCAAATTAGTATAAAAGAGAGCAGGTATATAGCTATAAGTAAGGAGATTAAAAAGATATAAAGAGTATATAAAAAGGTAAAGAAATAGGTAAGATATATATATATAAGGTTAATAATCTATTTAAGGTAAAGAGGGGACTAAGGCCTCCTTATATAGACAATTCCTAAGCTATAAGTAACTTAAGTAATTGAAAAAAGAGCCTCTTATTTAGCGCAATTATGTATAGTAGGCTAATAGCTATTATTAAGTTAATATTATATTTATAAGCTAAGGCATTAATTTTATAAGGAATATAAAGTAGCGTAGCGACTTAGTATAGATTATATATATAGTCTCTATATATACCTTTTCTTAATCTGCTTATACCTTGCTTTTATATAGATAAAAAAAAATATATAGTATGTACAATTATTTCGCGGATTTAATATATATTTTAGCGTGTTTATGTCGCGTGTTATTTTTACTGTATTTAGCCTATAAGCTGCGAGAGAGTACATTTTACTCCTTTATACTTAATAATAGCTATAGCTACTTTTAAGGTTCCTTTCTTTTTCTTCTTATAAAAGCGGGCAATATACCTTATTGTCTTATAAGTATAGCACCTTTATATATTAAGTCGGCCTTATCCCCCTCTTAGCTAAGTTATAGTATTAATTTTACTTATTAAAGTATTACTTTTTAAGTTCTTTTAGTTTTAAGTCGCCTTACTAATTACTTTATTTTAGCTTTATAATAACTACTTAGTTTACTAAACTCTTTTTAGCTTTACTACGATTTATACTACTTAATTAGTATTCGCTAAAAAGCTAAAAGTTTAAAGGTCGACTATTATAAGCACCTCCTTAAAGTAAAAGCTTAAGGCCCCCTTTAAAAATACGATTTATATATCGTATAACTATAATCCCCTTCTTATTTCGAAAAGCCTTTATTTAAACTTAAGAAAAAAAACTTTAAACGTTTAGTTCTTATCTTATTTAATTATGTGGATAGATGCTATAGCCCGTAATTAGCTATTTATATTAAGGTAAATTAAATTAAAGTACTTAAAGAACTTTTACTAATTATAGCCTTAATTTCTACTAGTATTATAATAAGTTGCTATAGTTTACTATAACTTTATATTTAAGTAATTATAGATTAAGTAAAAGACCTCCTTTAAGCTTACGAAAAAGTCTTAGTTAATCTTGTACTTTTTTTATATATATTATGCTTAAGGTATAAAGTAGCGATACTAGCTATTAAACTCTCTTAGTGCTAAAGGCGGCTTTTTCTAATCTTTTTTTTATCGCTTCCTTTTTTATTGCTGGCGTTATAACCCCCGCTATTATATTATAAAGTAGTATTAAGCTATTAGTTAATAAGCCGGCCCCTCCTTATATATATATCCTTACTATCTTTTTTAAGTTTTATATTAAGGCCTTAAATTAACCTATTAGCTATTAAATCTACTACTAGCTTACTTAAACTTAGTAGCTTATCTTTATAGCCTTTACTTATAGCAAGAGGATCGCTTATTTAACCCTCTTTTAAATATCGGCCTGTTTTAACCCTCCTTTTTACTTTCCTTAAGTATAGCCCCTTAATACTAAGTAGCCTTTTTACTCGCGCTATATTATTAATAGTAAGTCTTTTTTTAAGTCGTTTAACCTTATTTAAAAGGAGCTTAAAATATATTAAAGGCTAGTATATACTTAGTTTAATAGTATATAGTTAAATAATTATTTATTTAAAGCTAAGGAAAAAAAAGGAAACCTCTTTATAGGCTATATAGCTTCTTACTTATAAGGGTCGCTTAAATAACTTGTGCATAAGTCGAGTTAAGTCTAAACTTAGGCTGAGTTTAAGTAAAGTCCTATGCGACTTTAGCTATTTATTAGCTTAACCCCGGGCTATTCGCTATAGTATAACTATAGGCCTTTTTATAATATAGCTTATAATACTTAATCCTTTCTCGGCGTATTTTAAATGAATTATATTAATATATTTTTTTAAAATTCCTTAGTATTTTACTATATATTATACTATTACTTTTTCATTTTCTTTAATTACATAAGTTATACTTTTTATTATATAGTAAACCGGCCGAATTAATAAACTAAAGGTTAAGAAAAAGAAAAAATATTATCTATTATAATAAGGCTTAAGAAAGAGGTAATAAATAAGACTATTAAACTGAAAATAGACTAACTACTATTTATAATAAGTAAGCTTTAAATTAAAGTAGATTTTACTATTAACTCTTAGGCAAAATAATTACTTACGTCTTATTCTTTTAGTTAATATATTTACTCTTTTCTTATACTAAGCCTTTTTATAAAAATGCTCCGTAACCTTTATATACTTTCTTAATGTTTTCTTAGCGTATTATTAAGTAATTAATACTAAGGGTCTTTTTATAATTTCTTTGCGTTAATTGAATATTATACCTTAATATAGTGATTTCCTAGGATTATCCGTCTTATGCTTTAAATAGCGCGACGTTTAAGAAGTTATTATATAATATAATAAAGTTATCTTATATCTTCTTAAAGATTTACTTTATATTTCCTAGCTAGATATTAGTATTTTCCCTATTGCGGGACTATATATTAAACCGTAAAAAGACCGGTGCCCCGTTTTTTTAATAAATACCTATAGGAAAGAAATATATTATATTTTTAGAGTGCTATTAGTAGTAAAGGGAAGTAGTAAAGTAATCTTAATCTTAGCGCGAGTTATAATGCAGTTAAAAAGCCGCGGAATTAATTGCAGCGGGGTTAAAACTCTATTTATAGCTATATCCTAAGATACCCTTAATAAGGAGGTGCTATAAAAAATATTACTAAAGGCTTAATATAAATAGGAATTCCTATTAATTAGCTATAAACTAAATACTAAGCGCGGGAGGAACAGTTATATAAAGAACAAAACGCTGCTTAAAGCTATATATCTTTTAATATATACTAATAAAAAGAATTAAAGTAAAAAACCTATATATATATGTAAAAGAACTACTAGAAATTTTTAGGGAAATAAAAAAGAAAGAATACTATAGCTTTAGCCTTTTTAATTTTTAGGAATACTTATAAATATTCAAGTTAAAGTAAGCTAAGTTATAATTATAATTAGTTAAAATTAAAACAGTTACATAAAATACTTTTAAAGAGAAATTACTATAAGTTTTACTTTAAAAAGGGTAAGTTATAGTAGCTTTAAACATAGCTAGCGAAAAGCGGCTATAATATATTTAGTAGTAGCTTATATAGTTTATATACTATTTATCTTAAAATGTATTAGGAAATTTAAAAGCTTAATATACTAAAAAGCTATTATGATTTATAGCGGACGTAAAGTAAAGCCGCGTAGTATAAAAGAGTAAAATATACTTTCCCGCAGCTTATAGGCTAAATACAGCCTAAATAACACGCGATATAAATACGCTGAAATATATATTCAATCCGCTAAAGAATTCTTCATACTATATAAATTTACTTATATTATTCGACGCATATATAAGCAAGGTATAAGAAGATTGGGAAAAAGTGTATATAGAGAATCTATGCACAATTTATGCTAAGTCGCTACGCGACCTAATATTCCTTATAGAATTCATTCCTAAGCTTATAAATACAATATTAACTTAATAATAGCTATTAGCTTACTATATATAATTACGCTAAAGAAGGGGCTCTTTTCTAAATCACTTAAGTTACTTATAGCTTAGGAATTGTCTATATAAGGAGACCTTAGTCCCCCCTTTACCTTAAATAGATAATTAACCTTATAGATATATATCTTACCTATTTCTTTACCTTTTCGCACACTCCTTTTATCTTTATAATCCCCTTACTTATAGCTATATACCTACTCCCTTCTTTACTAATTTGCTTCTTAACTAAGTATAAGCCCGGCTTCCCTTTAAGCTAGACTTACCCCCGGCCCTTACTAACGTTTTTCCGACTATTACGTAATTGTAAAATTCTAGTAAGACTCTTTTCTACTTTTTATATAACTAGGCCTATTAAGCATATTTTCTCCGGAAATTACCTAATATCTTATCGAACTCGGTTCCTTAGGTTTCCCCTCTCCTCCTCTTTTTTATACCTTATGTTTTTATAATCATATTTTGAAGACTATATTAAATAAAAAAAACCTCTTAAAAACCTTTCCTTAAAGAAAGAAAGACGCGCTTTTTAATAGCCCTTTTATTTTATTTTTTCGCTTACTTTATATAAAGTCCTTTACTTTTTTTTTAATCTCTCTCTTATACTCCTCGATTTCCAATCGGCTATTAAGATCTAAAAAAGGGTCTGACTAACCGGCCAACCACTCTGCCTAACCGGCCAACTCTTAAGTAGGGTAGTGTGGCTTGTTAAGGCGCAGCGCCGATACCGCATAATTAGGTACGCATATTCCCCGCGCCTACCTTACGCACTATATCTTAAAGAATTTACAATATCACCAACTTCGTTAATTTAAAGCTATTTACATCGCAATTTCTACCCTAAGCGCCCACATCAATAAAGTCTCTTTCTAGCCGCACGTTTGCCTCTTTCTAAGAGGCCTAAGCCGCCTATAACGACGTTGCCCGAGCTTATAGCTTTACTCTTACTATTGCGGTCAAGAAGCCTAATGCAGCCGCACCTTTATACGTCTATTTTCGCTGCTCTAAGGGGCGTAAATACGTTAGCTACGGCGATAAGGCTATCGCTAAGCGCCGCAAGACGAGCATATAGATAACCTAATGCCCCTTCCGGCTAGTGTTAAGGTTAGACTAGCTTAAGGGGACTTAGTTAGTCTCTTATACTAAGGACTCTTATAACCACCCCTTTATTAAGCTAATAGCTTATGCTAAGTATAAAGGCGAGGTTATCACGAAGTACTACTCTAAGATTATTTAGCTATATAATAATAGCTTAAGGCTAGTTTATATTATAGTATAGCTTCGAGCTAAAGACCTTAAGCTTGCTAGCATTATAGCTAAGTAGATATATAACGCCCTTGCCCGCTATTATTAAGAAGAGCTTGCTAGGCGCACGCCGCTTTAATTCCTCTACGAAAAGCTTAATAAGTCCGACTTCTTCCTCCGCGATACCCGCGATTTATAAGGCCGACTTACAACCCTCTTTTTAGCCCTAAAAAGCGGTATTAAGCTGCTTCGTTAGTTCCTTAATATCTAGCAGCTAGATTGTATGTATAAGACTAACCGCTTTAATATGCCGCTTCTTAATATATATAGTGTAACGCATATAAAGAAGACCTTCTTAATAGCATTAGTCTTCCTTACTAGCGAGGCTAAGGCTTAATATCGTTAGGCTATTATAGCCTTGCTTATATTAGCCGCAAAGGAAGGAATTCCGCCTCCACGAGTTATCGTTATAGACCGGGAATTAGCTCTTATCAACGCCCTCACGAGCTTTAAAGAGCTCGAGAACACAGCCTAGCTTATTTACCGTTAGCACGTTAGTAAGAACGTTTTAGCTAAGTGTAAAGCCTACTTTCCTAAGGCCACGAAGAACGCCTAAAGGCAAATTAAGCGGGCACCTACATTCTCTTTATTCCTTAAAGAGTAGAATAAGCTAATAGGCTTATACGATATAAATAGCTTTTAATAGCGCCTCGAGCTCTATAAAAGACTAGGGCGGCATCCGCTTACTGCTATGCGTTATACTTTATAGACCTAGCTCGAGCCTTAAAAAGAGAAGCTTATTACCTACTTTATTAACTAGCATCGCTACTTTAGTTATATAATAACCTTTATTATTAAGGGGTTGCATTCCTTAATAAAGCGGTTCTTTTAGTCCTTAATAAGGGACCTTATAAGCGTCTTTTAGAAATTCTCTACGTTCTAAGCACATTAAGCATTAGAAATTAAGGCTATTCGTTATTACAATATGTATAAAATCACATCTTTTACCCTTAAGGACCTTTACCTCCCTATACGTAAGAAAGTCTCCTCCCGGGCCCTTAAGCTTATAGCCGAATAATACTATATAATTCGAACGAACCTATATATAAAGAAGCTTATATAGCCGTTAGGCTATTGCCCTTATCCCTTCGTTACTAGCATAGGGTTGCCGTGCCGGCATCTTATCTTTAAGCGGCTTAATAAGAAGGCATCGCTTTAACTTAATAACTTTAACCGCTTTTAGCATATATAAAGCATTATAGCCGGCCTTATTAACGCGCCCCTTAAGCCGCTTATAGTGCGTGGAAAAGGTAGGCCTAAGGGCGCCCTTAACCTTAAGAAAACACGCACTATAAGGCGAGACCTATTAGCACACGAGATCGTGGAAGGCATCGAACGTACCGAGGCTATAAGGCCGCCGCCGCCGCCGCCCTTAACGGCCCCTGCAGCCCTCAACACCAATAGATCGGCCGCTATAGTAACGAACGATAGGCTACGATACCTTTAAAAACACGGTGATACGTATAAGCCGGGCATATATATGCAACGAGCATATCAACGGGGTATTCGCCGCACGCTAATCTCTAACGACGAGCCTGCCGACGAGCTTGCTAATAAGGCTATAAGCGGGTTATAACACCACCCTATTGACCTTATATAAGACGAGATCGTCGCGATGCCCTTATAATAACAGCTCTCGCAAGAGCTCTTGCAAGATGTAGAGCATAAGTCCTTTAGCCCGGCTAAGTAAGAGGTTATGGCCGCATAATAGGATAAGGTAAAGGCAGCAGTCTATAAGGAAGGAGAGGCATAGCGAGATTTATATAAGGCGGGCCTTTATTAGAGACTAACGCCGCTAGGGCGTTTAATTTGCTATTTACTATATATCGCGATAACCTTACTTTATTATATATATATTAGTACGGAGTGCGTAAGGTAGGCGCGGGGAATGTGCGCACCTAATTGTGCGGTATCGGCGCTACGCCTTAACAAGCCACACTACCCTACTTAAGAGTTAGCCGGTTAAGCAAAGTGGTTGGCCGGTTAGTTAGAGCCCTAAAAAACTAGTAAATAAACCTTTTAAAAGTCATTCTCTATATAATTAGGAAAGCACATTTAAGAACAATTTTCCTTATATTTTTAGACCTTTTTATTATATCTTTAAACTAATATCCCTTTAATTAATATTTCTTTTTCTTACTCCCTTTTTTCTAATCGTCTTTTATACCGGAACACCTCTTAAAGAATTCTATAAGAAATATAGCTACTAAGAAAGGCAATTATATAAGTAAACTAAAAGGTTTTTTAAATTATTCCTCCTAGTTACTTTAAATAACATCCGTTTTTATCTAAAAGAAAGCCGCCGGAGCCGTTTCTTAAGATCTATATACTGAATCCGCGGAAATCATTACCCTTTTACGTCTTATAGTTAAGGATAGCCCTCTTTCTTAGATAAAACACTATACGACTATAAATTTAGCCTAAGAAGCTTTAAAAACCCTTTATAACCTAGTGAATTTTACTTCGAACTTTCTTATTAAAAAGAATTATTTAATATAACCCTAAAAACCTATACTTCGAGTAAGGTAAATCTTAATAAGATAAAAGAGCTTTTCGATAAGCTAAATATACTAAAAATTAAAATCCTAAAGGTAGTGATTATTACTTAGATTTTAAAATGCTTAAATAGCTCCTATATTAGCTTTATAACTAACATTTCTTAAGCTCTTCGAGATAACGCTTAAGCCTATCCTTTAAAATCACTTTCTTCCTCTTTAATCGATAAGTTTAAAGAGGTTAAGGCTTAAAAAGGTCTTTTTTCTAATTAGCTATTCTTTTTATATAGTAAAAACCCCGTCTTTTATAAGAGTTATAAGAAAAAGGGCTATGCTATTAAAGACTATTTTTAGCTTAAGGAAAATAAAGATTAGTCCCTAGGCTTATAAATATAATATTAACTTAATAATAGATATTAGCATACTATGCTTAATTGCGCTAAATAGGGGGCTTTTTTCTAAATCGTTTAAGTTACTTATAGCTTAGAAATTGTTTATATAAGGAGGCCTTAGTCCCCCTTTTACTTTAAATAGATTATTAACCTTATATACATATATCTTACTTATTTCTTTACTTTTTTATATACTTTTTATATCTTTATAATCCTCTTACTCGTAGCTATATACCCGCTCTCTCTTATACCTATTTGCCCCTTAACCTATAGTTTTAAAGTCTAAGTTATAGCTAATAAGGAAAAGTATAAGCTAAGTAAGTATAATAGTTTAGTTATTATTACTAAGGACGCTAGTAATTAATAAGGTAAACGTATTAAGTTTTATAGTTATAAGGAATATTTATACGTAGTTAAAAAAGGTCTGCGCGGCGTTATAGCTAATAAAAGAATTAGCGGCTATTATAGTAAGTATAAAAGTAATAAAGGCGTTATTTTCCGCTATTATAACTAGGTAGTTAAAGTATAATACTATAAAACGCAGAATACTAGCTATATTAATATAAAGATAAAGCGGTAAACTATTACTTACCTTTTTTTATATATTAAGAAAGAATTCCGCTTTTAGTATAGTAATATTTTTATTGTTACATAAAATAGCGTTAGCATTAAGGTAAATTACTATTATAAATACTATAGTCTTATTAAAAAAATATTATATTTTTTAACTTATAAAGCTAGTAGTATAAGCCTTATAATTAAGGCGATGGCTTTATCCTAAGTAGCTTAGGCGGTATTATACTTATGCTTATAAATATTAATAAAATTAAAGATATTATAATTTAAAATCATACGTTAATAATAAAGAGTTTCTAAAAATTCTTTAAAAGTAAAAAGTAAAAAAAGCTCAGCTTTTATAAGCGTATATAGTAAATATTAACTTTATAAAGGCTTAAAGATTATAATAAAGTTATAAGCTAAAATAAAGGCTTCTTTAGCCGCTGTTATAAAAAGAAGGTAAAAGTTTTTATATTAAACGGCAGCGAGGATTTTATTGAATTTCACTACTTAAGCGGCGGAGATATTATTATTATTAATAGCATTAAAAGCCTAAGCTAAAGCTAAGGCGATTTAAGCAGTACTTAAAGCGTTGCTAATAAAGTCGTTAATATAAAAAAATATATTACTTGTATATTAGCGGAGAATAGCGGGAAGGTTAAAGCGCTACTTAGCGCGCGAAAAGCGACCGCTTATATCTTATTAAATAGCTATTTAACGGCCTATTTAAGCAAGGTAAACTATATTATTAATAGTAAAGAATAATATATTTAATAAGTAAGATAAGGAAATAGCGCGGGTAAAAGTATAAAGCGGTAAAAAAGTAAAGCAAAGGTTTTAATTCAGCGGGCAATAATAAGTAAAGCGAGATAACGATAAGAAGGGGGTACTTAAAGAGCTAGGAAACTTAAGACTAAGTGTATATAGCTTAGCTATAAGTATAAAGCAGCGGGGCGAGGAAGTATTAAGACGAAAGTAAGCTAGGGGCTAATTAAAGGCAAAGTAGTTTATACTATTAACGCTTTCGCTAAATAAAAAGTTAGATTTTTCTATAAGAAAGATATAATTAAATTCTAAGTATAGCGAGGGATTATTATTTTTCTACGCTATAAAAAGTATACTATTATATTTTAGCGTGTAAAATAAGTTATGTTTATTACTATATAACTTAATAGCTTAGCGAAACCTATTAAAAGTAAAATAAGCTATAAAAAATAGTATTATAAGAAGAAAAATCTAAGCTTAGTAGGATAAAAAGAGTAAATAAAGGTATAAAGCGGTATAAAGCTTAAAAGAGGGAGTATTAAGCAGTAATATAAGAAACTATAAAAGATATATAAAAAGAGTTTAAAAAACGAATATATATAAGAAAATGTAGGAAATAAGCAGGAATACCTAAAAATAAACTAAGCGAGGCGGCTATTTTCACGGTAATAAATCGCGCCGGCGTAACTATATAATCTGCGGTTAAGATTATAATAATTACTATAATTTCTCTTTTAACTTTAAGGGTTTATATATAGTTAGTATAAAAGTACGCTTTTAATAGGTTATAGTAATCTTTATACTTAATAACTCTTATTACGCTAAAAGCTTATTAATTAGTCCGGTTAAAATAAAGTCCTTAATAAGTACTTAAAAGTTATAACTATTAAGCTATTTTTTAAGTAATAAAGAATTCTTAATAAAGAATACTACGGCCGTGCTTTTTTTTATAGAAATTTAAAATATAGTTACTCTTTTATAGTTAGTTTTAAGCTTTAAGCTAAAGTAGTTATTAAGAGGGTTTGCTAGTTTTAGCTAAAAAACGGATATAACTAAGTAAATAATTTTATAATTCTTTTTATTTAGCTAGTAAGTAAAGTAGTTAATACGTTTTATAACCTTAAAAAGCGTAATACGTTATTTCTTAAGTTTTATTATACGGCTATTAATAATAAAGTAGCTTTTATTAAGCTATAGCTAGGCTTAATTACTTAGTTTAAACTTAAGCTTCCGCTGTTTAGCGTTATACTATTATCTTATAATAGCTTAAGTATAAGCTAGTAAAATCTTAACTTAGTCTTAAAGAACTTAGTAATTAATAAGCCCGGCTTAGGTCTTAACGTATTATAAGCTATTATTTATAAGTAAGCTTATAATAAGCTTTCTTTAAGACGTTTAAATACCTACTAAGTAGGAGTTATTAAAAGAGAACTAAAAAGGTAGTAAAGCTTTAATTTAGCGTTTATTAAGAACGTTTATAGTAAAGAATTATAAAGCGATTTTTATTATTTAGTTTTAGCGTTTTAAAAGACCGTGAGTTTAAAGGTGCTAAGCTATAAAAACTAATAGTTTAGATTAAAAGGTGGCTTAAAGTATACGCTAAAAGGTAAGTATAAACTTAATATCTTAGTTAAAGATAATTTAGTAAGAAATCCGTTATTTATAATAAATAAGCTTAATATAAAGCGTTTACGTTTAGTTATTAATAGTAAAATAATTATAGCTTAAGAAGAGGAGGTATATCTTAAAGGATTTATTTAATACTATTAGTAATAATTTAAGGTATTTTTTAAGCGGCGTTACTTATAAAAGTCCTTTAAAGGGAATACTTAATAAACTAGTAATAAAGTTTATAGTCATAGTATAAAACGGGATACTTAAGAAATAAATAAGGATTAGTTTTTTTAGCTAGCTTAAAGCGGTTTATTTAGTTATAATCATAAGTATTATATTTAGCTAGCTATTTATTAATTAACTAAGAAGAGTAAAAGATAATAAAGCTTAAAGATAGTTCTGTTTATATATAGCGGCGGGCGTAGTAGAACGTCGGAAAACATTTATCCTAAATAATTAAGTTAATATTAAAGTTAGGAATATATAAGTAGCGGCGATTATTAGTTTTTTTAAGATATAATAAACTATTAATAAGGGAAAAAGGTAATTCTTTTTATACTTTATTAATATTAAGCTATTTTAAGATAAGGCTTTCTTTATTATTTAAAGTATATACCTCCTTAATTCCTTAACAAAGTATAAAGGTAATAAGGGCTTTAATAATAAGGTAAACGTAATAAAAAGAGCTTAATTTTTATAAATATAGTTAAGCTCTTTATTCTTAATAAGTATAAGCTTTTTAATAAAGAGCTGAAAAACAAGTCCGCGAGGATATTCTTAGCTTTAAGAATATAATAAACTTTAAAAAAAACGAGCTAAGGTATTAAAATATAAGGGTTAAGCGGTTACTGCTTTTTATATTTATAGTAAAAAGAGATTATTAGTTAAAAATAATATAAAAAGCGGTATAGTTAATAAGAACTATTATCTTTACTTACTTTATATTAGTTAAGTAAGATTAAAGTTTATAGTACGCTTATACTAAGTAAGCGACTTATAATTTTATAGGCTAATAACATAGTTTACTATATTATAATTAGCGGCTAAAATATATAATAAAGCGGAGTCTTACTTAAAACAGCGTTTCCTTTAGCTTTAAAAAAGTACTAAGTATAATATAAAATATAATAATACTTAACCTTAATTCGTAGGTTATATTTTACTAAATAAAGAATAGCTTATATAAGTTTTAATAATATAGTACTATATTAAAAGTAGGTGCTATTATTAATTTTTAAAAGCTTAAAGCTCCGCTATCGTTAAAGTAAACTTAGTTTTAGCTATAAAATACGCTTAAGCTTACTTACTAAAAAGCTGCTTATTATTTTATATAATCTTAAACTCGGCGGTCTTTTATTTTTATAGCGGCGTAATTCGTAAAGTAAAGTAAGTAATAAGGTATTAAAGTTAGTTAATATAGCCGATTTATTTCTTAAGCGCTTAAAGGGTATTAAGAAAAAAGATAGCGCAAAAAGCGTATATACGTTTATTAGTATTTATAAAGCTAACTATATTAACTTAAAACCTAAAAAGCTAAATTAAGGGATATCTTAAAAAGGATTTATTAGCGGAGAACGTTAAGTTATACTTAGTAAAAAGTTAAAAGATCGCTGTTTAGTAGGCTATATACTCTTTAGCGGAGTTAGAAAATATAATAATATTATTAATCTACGCTATAGCGTAATTAATATATTTATATAAGATTTAGTTTATAAATCTTTAGACGTAAGCTAAGGAGTTTTTATAACGTATAAAGGCTATTATAAAGCGCTTAAGGTCTTATTAAGTAATTATTATAAAGCGTTCTTATTATTTTAAGTAAATAAAAATTAATTAAGACATAAGTAGGTATTAACTATAAAAGTAAAGATTTTACTACAAAGTTTTAAAATTATATTAAACTAAAGTAGTATAAAGTAAGTATTAAATATAGTAATACTATTTAGCGCCAAAGGATTAATAACTATATAGCTTTTTTTATAATTATTAACTAATCTTAAATTAATAAATATAAATAAAGCGAATAAAGTAGCTTTAATAGCTTACTTTATCTTACTTTGTTCTTAGAGCTTATTATATATTTAGTTAATAATGTCTTAGCCTTTTTCGTTAACTAAACATATTAATAATACTAGCTTAGTTTAATACTAGTTATTTTAAAAAGTATTTTTATATAATAATCGGAGTTAACTTAAATAATACCTGAGTCTTTTTATAATAAAAGGAAATCGTCGATTTTATAATAAAAGTAATAAGTAAGCTTTAAGTATATATTATATATTTTTACTTTATCTTAAGACTTAACTTTAAAAAGTAATATTTTATATTTAATATTTAGCTTAAGGTAAGAATTAAGCTTTAATCCTTATAATAAGGGTTTACTAGCCGGCTAAGCTATCTTATTACCGTTATTTAAGCTCTTAATAGTAGTAATAATATCCGAATTATTAACAGCGGCTTAAGACTTAGTATTAATAAGCGCTATTAAATTAATCTTTATAAACTATACTTAGTTATAAAAGTTAACTATAGTACTAATACGTTAGCTTTAATAAAGCTAAATTAGCTACTTACTTATATTTATTATAATAAGCGGCTAGGGTTTAATAAAGAGATTATAAGTAAGCTTATTTTTATTTAAAAAAATATAAAGTTTAATATTATAAGAATTCTTTTTATTATAATAAGAAGGCCCGCTATTATCGTAGGCGGAATAAATATAGTAGCCGTGCTTTAAACAGTGCGTTATATATAAGACCTTTAATAAGTTATCTATACATTGCTACGGAGAAACAGTGCGATAATACCGCACTGCTAAAAGGTCTCGCCCCGGCCCTAGGTAAGGGTCGGGACGCTAATTATCGTCTATATACTTACATCTTATATACTAATATATGAGTAGCCGGAGCGCTTATATCTTACGTTCCGTAATAATTGCCGCCTTAAAAGAAAAGACGATAACGTCCTTATTGTCTATAAGACGGGACCTCCCCGGTTTATTAAGCCGGTGGTTAAAAGCTACGCACGCTTATATTATTACGCGCGCTTAGGGGGAGCCTTATTTCCGTATAGACTTATAGGTCTACTTTCTCGCGCGGGGATCGAACCCACGCTAAAGGAATTGCTACTATTTACTACGGAGAAATAGTGCGATAATACCGCATTGCTAAAAGGTCTCGCCCCGGCCCTAGTTAGGGGTCGGGACGCTAATTATCGTCTATATGCTTATATCTTATATACCGATATACGAGTGGCCGGAGCGCTTATATCTTATGTTCCGTAATATATATTAACCTTAAGTGCGCTATAAGATTTAATAATACTATATCTTATTAAGTTTATAATAATAACTTAGTATAAGATACTAAAGAATTAATTAAGTAGTTGTTTTATAGCGAGTATATAAGTAATTTATACTTTTTTATATATAGCCTTTAGAGTAAGCTGCTTATTTTAAGCTTTAAGGATATTAATATTAAATTCCGCTTATCCTTTTATAGAAGTTTATTTAATACTAGCTAATAGCTTAATTTAAGTAAGATTAATTAAAATATAAACAAGGCTTTAAAACAAATCTTATTAAATATAATATTAGTTAGCTTTAATATTAATATATATTTTATACTAATTAGTTAGCTTTTTTATTTCTTTAATTTTTAATTTAAGCGCTCTTATATTAATATAGGTTATTTAATAAGTTTATAAGACTAGCTAGATTTACTTTAATAATAAGTATATCCTTTATAAGTATAAGTATTATAGCTAAAGTAAAAAAAGTAAGTTCTTTTATTATAAAGTAAATTTAGTTTACTTTTTTTTTATATCTATTAGCTTAAGTATATCTTTTATTAATATACTATTAATATTATTATATGCGTATATAATTTAGTTTACTACTTTTAAAAGAAGACAAGCGCCGCTCTTAGCTATAATAGCCGTTTACACTTTTTAAGCGAAGTTAGTAACAATTAAGTTATCTTTTATCCCTTAATCTAAAGGCGTAGATAGGGCGTTTTACGGCTTTTACTAAAGCTAGAGGCTAACTAATATAAGCATAGTTATTAGCGCTAAAAGCTAAAACGGATATATAGTAGTTATTAAAGCAGCTAAACCCTAATATTAGCCGGGGATTTACCGGTGTTTTAAGCGATAAGATTTTATATTATTTTTAACTGCTATAAAATTATATTTAGGCTTAATTGTGCTTATAGCGCTATAAGCTACACTTATAGTATAAACGGCTATTAGCCGATTTATAGTAATAATATCTATTTAATAGCGGGTTTCTACGCTAGCTTGCTTTATAATTAAATAGTAAGCTTTAATTAAAGCTAAGAAAATAGCTGTTTCTATTCCGCAATTTATTTATTTAAATTATTAATTTCAGTTAGCCGGCGGAAAAGTCTATATAAAGGAGTATTGAATTATTAGTGTATAATTATAGTTAAGTATTATTCTATAGAAAGGGCTACCTTAGCTTTGTACTTTAGGCGTAAAATCTAGCTTTTAAATTCTGCGCTATTAATAATAATATTAACTAAAAACATTTTGTTTTATAAGGCTTACGTTACTACTTTTAGTTATATTATAAAGCGGGCTAAAAGCTTTAAGCGCTAATCTTAGTAGCCTAAACCTAGGCTATATAATAATTATTAGTTTATATTAAAAGGATTTTTAAAATACTACTTAATAATACTACTATATAATAAAGTTTAGATTAAAGTAGCTTAATCGTCTATATAATTTAGTCCGCGGATACTTACTTAGCTAAAGGCGTTAAGAAACCTTTTTATATTTTAATATATAATAGTTTTACTAGTGTTTTAAATAGTATTAAACGATATAATAAACGGGCTTATTAAGTTAAAGCGATTAATATTCTTTATATAAGTATAAAAAACTATTTTTAAGCTTAGTTATTCCTTAAAGTTATCTAAATAATTAACTAAGTATAAATATAAATAAAGTTAGTTAAGTAAGTAGTTAAAGATATCTTTTATTATAAAGATAAGTATAAGTATAATAAGGGGCACTATACTAACAGTTAATAGCGGCAGCGTAATAGCTAAGGGGTAGCTTTATATACGACTTAAAGTCGCTATTAATCTTATTAAGGTATCTTTAAAAGGCGTCCTAGCAGCGTGCTTAATAGTAAGGCTTATTTTATGTAGTCCTTTATTTAAGTAATATTATAGCTATTTAAATTAGTTAAAAAAGGCGTTTTTGGCTTTTTATCCTTCCGCGGAATTAAAGTTAAAGATTTTAAATTAGATAAGCTTTAAATTCTTTCTCTAACTATTAAAAAACCGGATAACTAAGTTAGTTAAGTATAAGTGCTAGGGGAAATAGCTATTAAATAAGTATAAAGTATAATAAGAATAAAAGATATATATAGCTTAAGTTTCTTTATCTTTAGCGTTAGCTTTTTTTTAAAGTTCTTAAAGTAGATATTTAGTAAAATAATAATAACTTTTTAAGATTAAATTATATATTAAGTAAAGTTTTTTTCCTTATTAGATATCTTTTAATATATAGTGCTTAATTAGTATTATTTTATACTTTTTATCTCCTTATAGTCGTAAAACCTTAGTATATAATGACGTATAGTTAATAAGAATTAAAAAAAGGTATTACTACTATTTATTATATAGCAAACCGGCGGAATTAATAAACTAAAAGTTAGTTTAAAGAATAAATGTTATATGTTATAATAAGGCTAAAAAAGAGAGTTCTAAGGAAACCTCTTTAACTAAAATTAAGTAAACTACTATTTATAGTAATTAAGTTTTAAAGTAAAGTAAATTTAACTATTAATTAATAAGAAAAATGATTATTTACCTTTTTTTCTTTTAATTTAAGTATTTACTTTTTATTTATTCCGGGTTTTTTTAAAAGATTTCCTTATAACTTTTATATACCTTTATAGCCTTTTCCTAGCATATTATTAAGTAAATAATACTAAAAGTCTTGTTATAATTTCTATACGTTTACTATATATTATTCTTTAATATAGTAATTTCTAAGAATTATCCGTCTTATGTTTTAAATAGCGCGACTTTAAAAAAGCTCTTACAAAATGTAGTAAGGTTATTTTATAACTTTTAGAAGATTCGCTTTATACTTCCTAGCTCTATATTAGTCTTTTCCTTATCGCGGGACAATATATTTAGCTATAAAGAGACTAGTACGCCGTTTTATAACTTTTAAAATAGTATAATATCTAGGAAAAATAAGGTACAATATAGGAAAGTTATTTTATAATTACTAAAAAACTTACTTTATATTTTTTAGTTATATATTAGCAATTGCCTTTTTATAAAGTAAAGACTTAAGTTATAGCGGATTTAATACTTTTTTTATTATAAATACTAACTTAAAAGAAATATGCGATATCTTTATAGCGCTATTTAGTGCTAAGTAGCGATAAATATTAAATAAGGCTATAAGTACTAGTAAAAACGTAGCGTTTATAAAAGGGATAAAAGTAAAAGCTAATAGTTTGCTATTTTACTAGTAAACTTTAAAGGAAGATAGTATAAAAGCTTAAGCTAAAAAGTAGTAAGAAGGCTATTATATTAAAGTAATAAAAAGAAAAAAGAAGAAAAAGTAAGAGGGGGAGGTATTAAAGTAAGGCTAAGGCCTTATTTTAATAATAATATATTAAACTATTATTAATAAAGTATTATAAATTAGAAAAACCTTATTATTAACTATAGTATATATTAAGCATAGCAGAAAGACTATTTTAAGAGTAAAATACTTCAGAAGTAAAAACTTTTTCTTTTCCTTAATAAATAAAAATCTAAAGAAATACGTAAGTATTACTACTAAAAACTTATATAAGTAAGTATATAAAAAAGGACAAAATGTCTATCCGTCCGACAATGTAAAAACATTGCGCGCTAGTTATTATATAGTAGGATAATTAATGTATATAGCGGATTTACACCTTTATAAAAAAAAATAGTTATAGCGACTTAATATTCTTAAGGTTAAGTAGTAAACTAAGGGTGTTTAAGCTAAAGGTATAGTAGGCCGGTAAAAATATACTTTTAAGCATTTAGTATTATTTTATTTTACTTAGTAGATAAAGCTACTTTCTTAAAAAAGAAAATATAGTGTTTACTTTTAGCTTAATAAGCTAGTATTATAATAAAAGCTTATAAAGATTAAGTATAAAGCGCGGGCTTTTATATTATAAAGCGCTAGCTAAACTTAAGTAAGTTATAGAAGTTAGTAATAAAGTATAATAAGACTTTTAGCAAGTTAGCGGTAATTTAAAAGTAAAATAAGCGTAAGAAAAAGCAATTAAGTAGCTATAAGTAAAGGATTTATTAAGGGCTAGTATATCCTTAGTTTAGTAGCACGTAGCTAAATAATTATTTATTTAAAGCTAAGAAAAAAGGAGGAAAACTTTATTTAAGCTATATAGCTTCTTACTTATAAGGTTGCTTAAGTAGCTAATACTTAAGTTAAGTTTAAGCCGAACTTAGGCTAAGTTTAAGTAAAGTCTTATATAAATTTAGATATATATTAGCTTAACCTTAAGATATTTACGATAATACTACTACTACGCCTTATAGTATAAGGATAAGGGGATAAAGCGCGGACTAATTACTACTAGTTAAGGCCGGTACTATAAACTAATTACTGCTAATTAAGGCCGGTACTAAAAACTAATTACTATTAGTTAAGCCGGTATAACAAACTAATTACCGTATATAAACGTATATAAGAGTTTAAAAATAGTAAAAAGCTTACCTTTTCTTTAAAACATAGCTAGCTACTTTATACTTAGTTTTTTAAGCTAATTTTAAGGATCTTTAACTATACTATCTTACTATTTATCGTTAGTATATAGATAAACCGTAAATATCCTTATAAAATTACTTAATAAACTAAGTATAAGCTTAATCTAAAATATAATAAACTATTATTAAGGAAATCCTTTTAATATCCTTTAATATCCCTTAAAAATCGCGGTAAAGTTTATTCTATATCTTTTAAGGTGCTTTTATAGTTTAAAATAGGCTTAACTATAGTTAAGATATCCTATAAAAATCCTTAAATATCCCTTAAAGAAACTAGTAAAATCCGCTTAATAGTTTTTATAGTATCTTTTCTAGTTAGAAATATTATAAACTATAGCTAAATAAGCTCTTAAGCCTTTATAGTTATATCTTAAAAATCTTAGCGGGGTTTAACTAATAATATTTCTCGTATCTCCTTAAGTAAGCCTTTATAGCGCGTACTTTAAGTATTTTTATAGCGCGGTTTTATAAGGCTCCTTAAAAGTAAAGTAAAGAGTTTAAGCATAGCTATTTAGATTTTATAATAACTCCTTTAAGTAAAAAAGAAAAGCTAATATCCTTATCGGTTTAAAGTAAAAATAAAGTAAAGGGGGCGCTAAGTAATAGCTTTATAATAACGTCTTTATACTATATTAATAGTATATTATCCTTATCCTTTTAATAGTTCTTTTTGCCTTATCCGGCTAATAATAACTAAGCCGCTTAAAATAGTAAGTAAGCGGCTTTATTATAAATCCTTGCTTTTTATTTAATCGTGCGTTCTTATTTTATTAAGGCAACTAGTATATTTAGGTAAAACTAATAGTAAGGTTTTTAACTCTTTTTTAATTATATATCTAAGTATTAATTAAGTAGTAAGGAGTCTCCGCGCTAAAAGAAATATTTATCTTTTATAGCTGGATATATTATAAAAAACTAGCTTTATTTAAGTCTTATTTTATATTATTATTATACTTACCCTTTACGCTATTTTTAATCCTTTACCTAGTTTCCTATATTACTTATTAGCCTTATAGGCTACCTATAAGCGATATATTATATCTTACTTATTGTTATTATTATAGCTATCTCTCGCTTTTTATTGCTAAGCTTTTTAAGTTATTGTCCTTTTTATATAGCGCTATTACCTATACCTTTTTATAAACTAATACGCGTCTAGCTAATATAAAAGTATTAAGCTAAAGGTAAGCCGTCTTATTAATATTAATAGGTATAGTTAGTATTAAAGTATTAAACGTTTATATTCCCGCTTAAAAGCGGGTAATAAGGTCTTTAATAGCCTTAATACCTTACTTATTACTTTTAAGGTTTTAAATATATTTAATAGTCTTAGAAACCCTATTTATTAAGGGGGCCTTAAAAGCGAGAATATAAAGCGTATAGTTAATATAGCTAATAAGGCGGATATTAAAACCTAGGAATTCTATAACTTAAGTTAAAGTTAAGTCGTATTTAAAAGTTTTATAAGCATATAAGTAAAACTTAATATAGTTTATAGCTAAGCGGAAACTCTTAATTATTATAATCTTATTACCGGAGTATAAACTTATAAAGCTAAGCTTATTAAGGATTATATTAGTTACTACTAATAACTTTTATAAAATTAAGCAGTAGAATATATCGCGAGGCTAATTATCGCTATCGTTTTTAATTAAGAAAGGATAGCGGATACACTATAATAAAGCGCTTATATGCCTTTATATAGCTAAGCTAAGTATAGTAGTAAGAGGAAAGAGCGTTTACTAAGCGGGACTTAATAAGTCCTTAAAGCTTATAGCGGCTATAAGCTAAAATAAGGATTTTATAACGCGGGCTAAACCGTATATAAAGCAAGATAAGGTTTTAGTTATAATAGCTAAAAACGCCGCTATAAACCTAGCTATAAACTAATTAAGCTAAGCTTAAAATATATAGTTAAGGATAGCGCGGATATCGTTTTAATCGTTTAGCTAAAGCGGGTTCCCGCTAACTATAATAGCTACTATAAATCTTAAGATTATAGCGAGGTTAGCTAACTTAAAGGCGTTAAGTATTAGCTAGTTATTCTATAAATAAGGATTTCCGGCTATACTTTAAAAATATATAAATAGTAGCGGCTTTTAGATAGTAAGAGCTAAGCGGGAAGTATAGCTAAGCTACTATAAAACCGGCCGTTTAAACTACGCTATAGTATAAAGCTAAGGGGCAAGTTGTTTAAGTTAAGTATTTAAAGAGGGTAGTATAGGCCGTCCTTTATAGTGCCGTAATTTAAGGCGAACTTATTAGCTTAAGCGCGGGTATAAAAGGCGGCGTAACTTTATATAAAGGCTTAAACTTAAAGGTTTTAACTTTTATTAAAGGACTTAAGGCTATAAAGAATAGCTGCCTCGTTTTTATAAAGCTTAAGCGCCCGCTTATATCCTTTATATTAAAGGCGTAAGGGCTTATAAAAAAGCGGGCTAAAAAGTAGTTATAAAATAGCTAGTCTTAGCTATAAAAGATATTAAATAATAAAAGAAATTAAAATAAAAGTATAAAGATTATAAGCTTAAAGTAAAGAAAGTTATATTTATAGAAGTAAGTAAAGTATAGTAAGCTAAGGCTAGTAGTATAAGGAAATATAGTTAAAAAAGGAAAAAAAGGAAACATAAAAGGGTAAGCGGCGGAGAGAATATAAATATATATACTTTAAAGCTAAAAAGACCTTATTACTTAAAGTAAAGAGCAGTATATTATTTTTAAAATAACTAATTACTTTAAGCCCGGTAAGTTATATTTCTTATAATTTATAATAGCTTTTAAGTCTTATACTTAAGCTTAACTACTTAATATATTTTGTTAAAATGTTTTATATTAAGTTATAAAGGCCGCGCGTTATGCTTTTATTTAAATTATTTAAATAGCTAACTCCTCTTATACGTTCTTAAAAACTTTTATAATCTTTAGTAAAAAGACTGCTAGCTTGTTTACTAAGCGTAGTTATATTATTAATACGATTAAATAAATATTAAAGGACGTTTTTATATCTAACCGTTTTATAAGCTATTATAAAATCTAAACGGCCACGCTTAAACTCCTTTCTTTACTTATAAGGAGCCTTATAAAACCCCGCGACGGGAACGTTTAAAGCATGTACTATAAAGGCTCGCTTAAAAAGATACAACGAATATTATTAGTCGGACCCCGCTAAGGTTTCTAAGATATAACTATAAAGGGTTAAGAGCTTACTTAACTATAGTTTATAACGTCTTTAACTATAAAAGATACCGTAAAAACTACTAAGCGGATTTTGCTAGTATCTTTAAAGGATATCTAAGGATTTCCGCGGGATATTCTAACTATAATTTAACCCGTTTTTAACTATAAAAGCACCTTAAAAGATATAGAATAAATAAGGATATTTAAGAATATTTAAAGGATTTCCCTAACTATAGTTTATAGTGTTTTTAACTAAGCTTATACTTAGTTTATTAAGCGATTTTATAAGGATATTTATAGTTTATTTATATACTACGGACAGTATAGTTAAAGATCCTTAAAATTAGCTTAAAGAACTAAGTATAAAGTAGCTAGCTATACCTTTAAGAATAGATAAGCTTTTTACTATTTTTAAACCCTTATATACGTTTACGTATAGTAATTAGTTTATTATATCGGCTTAACTAGCGGTAATTAGTTTATAGTACCGGCCCCGACTAGCGGTAATTAGTTTATAGTACTAGCACCGACTAGCGGTAATTAGTCCGCGCTTTATCCCCTTATCCTCGCGCTATAAGGCGTAGTAAATAATAGTAATTCCTACCTATCTAAACGGAAATCCCTTAAATATCCGCTAAGCTAAGAGCGACTATATCGCACGATTAAATACTTATCCTATAAGAAGTTAGATACTAAATAATATTTTCTTTAGTAAGAAGCTCTTATTAGCCTTTAAGTCTAACCTTAATAATAAGCACCTCTTCCTTAATGCGCTTATAATAAAACTTTAAGATAAGCAGGCTATAAGAGCGGAAAAGGCCGCGGCTTACTAAGTATACTAGTTTAATAATCTCCCTTACCCTTTTTTAAGGTACTATATCGTAATAGCCTATAAAGCTAAACGGGACGTAAAATAAGTCCCGCTTAGCTAAGCTAAGACTACTACCCTTTAAAAAGCAATCCGCTTTTAAAATATTAACGAAAGGTAAACTATAAAACGATAAAACTTATATAACTAAGTAAACTAAATTTAGTATTTCTTTAAATAGAAGAAGTAAGAATAAGCCGACCTTAAAACTATTTAGCTCTCCGCCCGCTAAACACCCTTTAGATCGAGCTTGTAATAAAGTTACTTTTTCCTTAGGATAATAAGCTTAGCAAACATTTTTACTATATATAAGATAGAAGGTTAAGCGCTTAGCGAGAGTATTAAAACTAAGACCTTAATAATAAGCGATAAGGACGCGGTAAGCAATACCCTTAGCGGGCTAAACTTATTTATACTTAGCGCGTAGATACTAAGACTAAGCATAGCTTTAAGCCCCTAAGTAAGAATAATAATAATATTAAACGAATAATTCCTTAGTTTCCTTTAAGCACTAAGAAAAAAAGACGCGCTTACTAAGCCTTAGGAAAAACCTTAACTATAAGCCGAGGGTATAAGGAGATTTAACTTATTAAGACCTTTAAGAGTATCCTTCGATAAAGTCTAAGAAGATATAAGGGAGTAAAATATACTCTCCCGCAGCCTATAGGCTAAATACAGCATAAATAACACATAATATAAATACGCTGAAATATGTATTAAATCCGCTATATAATTCCACAAACTATACATATTTTCTTTTATTATTCTACATATATATAAGCAAGATATAAGCAGATTAAGAAGAGGTGTATGTAGAGACTATATATATAATCCGTGCTAAGTCGCTCCGCCACCTTATATTCCTTGCGGAATTTATTCTTAGGCTTATAAATATAATATTAACTTAATAATAGCTATTAGCCTACTATATATAACTACGCTAGATAGGGGGCTCTTTTTTAAATCACTTAAGTTACTTATAGCTTAGGAATTATCTATATAAAGAGGCCTTAGTCCCCCCTTTACCTTAAATAGATTATTAACCTTATATATACATATCTTACTTATTTCTTTATCTTTTCGCACACTCTTTATACCTTTATAATCCCCTTACTCGCGGCTATAAGCCTGCCTTAGTCTATACCTATTTACTCCTTAATTAGTTATAAGCCCGGCTTCCCTTTAAGCCGGACTTACCCCCGACCTCTACCGACGTTTTTACGACTATTATATAATCGGAACATTCTAGCAAAACTCTTTGCTACCTTCTACATAGTCGCGCCTACTAAGCGTCTTTTCTTTAGAATTCTCTTAATATATTATTGGACTCGGTTCCTTAGTTTTCCCCCTCTCCTTCTCTTTTATATACCTTATATCTTTATAACTATATCTTTAAGACTATATTAAACATAAAATCCCTTATAAAAGTCTTTCCCTTTATAGTAATAAGCGCACTTTTAAAAACAATTTTCCCTATATTTTTCAGACCTTTTTTATTATATTCTTTTACTAATATCCTTTCGATTAATATTTCTTACCTCCTCTCTTTTTAATTAACTTTTATACCGAAATACCTCCTAAAAGAAATCTATAAAAAATATAGCTACTAAGAACGACTACTAATTTAGCAAGCTAAAAGGTTCTTCGAATTATTCCTTTTAGTTACTCCGAATAGAATCCGTTTTTATCTAAGAGAAAGCCGCCGGAGCCGTCTCTTAAGATCTATATACTAAATCCGCGGAAATCCTTACCCTTATACGTCTTATAGTTAAGGATAGTCCTCTCTCCTAGATAAAACACTATATAACTATAAAGTTAGCTTAAGAAGCTTTAAAAACCTTTTATAATTTAGTAAATTTCACCTTAAATTTTCCTCTTATAAAAGAACTATTTAACATAACCCTCAAAACCTATACTTCGATTAAGGTATGTCTAAATAAGATAAAAGAGCTTTTCGATAAGCTAAATATACGAGAAATTAAAATCCTTAAGGTAGTAATTATTACCTAGATTTTAAAATGCTTAAATAGCTCCTATTCTAGCTTTATAACTAATATTTCTTAAGCTCTTCGAGATAACGTTTAAGCCTATACTTTAGAATTACTTTCTTTTTCTTTAATCGATACGTTTAAAAGAATTAAAGCTTTAAAAGGTCCCTCTTTTAATTAGCTGTTCTTTCTATATAGCAAAAAACCCGCCTTTTATAAGAATTATAAGAAAAAGGGCTATGTTATAAAAGACTGTTTTTAGCTTAAGGAAAATAAAGATAAGGTAAAGGCAGTAAGTTTTAAACTTAAAGCTTTTTCTTCCTCCTCTTTTTATAAAAGGCCCTTTTTAATTAGACCTTCTTAAGACTATTTAAATAGGAAAAATAAGCGTTCTACACCTATACCCTCCTTAAGAGAGTCTTCTTAAGGGAGAATTTTCGTTACTAGAAAATTAGTAGTTAAAGGCCGAAAAAAGAGATAGGTTTCCTCCTTTAAGGAGTCCTCTCCCTCTAAAGAAATACTTTATATTTCCGACTCCTTAGCTTAAGTAAATAACCCTCCTCTTCCCTTTATACCCTCTATACCCTCTATACTCTTTATACCCTTTATACCCCTTATACCCTCTATACCCTCTATACCCTTTATACCCTCTATACCCTTAATACCTTTTATGCCCTTTATACCCTTTATACCCTTTACCCCTTTTATATCTACTATACCTCTTTTATATATACCTCTTTTATATACCTCTTTAAAAGAAAAAAAGAAAGCTAATATAAGAAATATTATAAGACCTTTACAGCTACTTCTTTCCTCTATTTCTTAGGTTGTTTTTAAGGTAGATAAAAATGTTATAAAAACAAAAAAAGGGAATATATATAACTTTATCTTTAGTATAAGGGCTTTTAAGCATATAGTATATAATAAATCACTCCTCTCTTCTTATAAAGATATATATATAATTATTGCCTTGGGAAAAGCGTCTTTTATTATAGTTAAAGGCGTAGGAAATTTATATTTTAAATTTCCTAATAGCAATATACGCTATATATTAAAAAACTGCTTTTATATACCTTAAATTAGTATTAATAAAATAGGCTAATTATCTCTTTGTAATACCTTTGCTTAAATAAGTAAAGATAATATCATTCTCTTAAATAAACAGGCAAACATACTTATATAAGGCTTTATTAATAACGGCCTTTATTATATCCTTATAGTTATAAAGACTCGCTTTTAAAATAATAATAAAATATATAATATAAAAAGCTCTATAAACAATAGACCTATAGAAAATATATCTATAAACAATATAACATCTATAAACAATATACATATAGATAATAAACCGATAGATAATATATCTATAAACAATATAATATCTATAAACAATATACTTATAAATAATACACCTATAGACAATACCTTTATAAATAAAGATAAAAAGTCTATAGATAAAAAGAAGACTATAAATATACTTCTTTAGTATAAAAGATAAGGATATATAAATTATAAATCACTATATAGATACTTAAGAAAAAGGTATTTTAATATAAATATAAATAAAGCTAATATAATAAAGATAAAGCGATACGAAGCTTGTATAAAAGCTAAACAAACTGATAAAAAGAAAAAGACTCCTTTAAAAAGAAAATATCTCTTCTTAGATAAAATACATACTAATATTTAAGGCCCTATAAAAACCTCTACTTGTAATAAATCCACATATTTTATAGCCCTTTTAAATGCTACAACTAGATATCTAAGAATATACCTTATAAAAAGTAAGGCAAAATGTCTGCCTAAATTCTTAAAATATAAATAGGAATTAGAAAATAATATAAATAAGACTATTATAAAAAGAGTTTTCTTTAATAATGCAAGAGAATTTATATATAATATAAACCTATACTGCCTAAAAAACGGCCTTATATATAATACATGTCCTGTATATACCCCTAATTTTAATAGCAAAATAAAAAGGATAAATAAAACTATACTTAATAAAGTCCGGGCTATGCTTTTTACCTTAAACCTTTTAAAATACCTATTAGGTAAAGCTGCTTTAGCAGCTATATATATATATAATAGGTCCCCGCACTCTGCTAAAGGTTTTATATTCTTTATAGAAAAGAAGAATAATAAAGCTTTAAGTTTAGAAGACTTAGATAAAATAAAGGTATTCGGAAGCACTATATTTTATAAGAACAAAACTCTTAATAATAAACTAAAGCCTAGAGCTTATAAAGGGGTAATAATAAGCTATAAAGATACCGCTTATAAAATATATAACGTTTTTAAACAAAACGTAATAATTTCTAAAGATATAACTATACTAAAGAATAACTTCTTAAATAAAAAGGAATATACTAATTTTAATAACATGCCCTCTTTAAATAAGATACTAAATAACTATAATACTAAAAATAATAGTACTAGTAATAATAATAATAATAACAATAAAACTAATAATACTAATAATACTAATAATACTAATAATATAAATACTAGTAATATAAATATAAGTAATAATAATATACATATAAAAGATATAGATAATAATACTAGCGATAATAATACTAGCAATACTATTACGGAATCTAAACGGCCACGCCCGGACTCCTTACTTTACTCTTAAGGAAGCCTTACGGAACCCCGCGATAAAAACGCCTAAAGCATATACTATAAAGGCTCGCTTAAGGAGATACGATAAACATTACCGGTCGGACCTTGCTAAGGTTTCTAAGACATAACTATAAAGGGTTAAGAGCCTACCTAACTATAGTTTACGATATCTTTAACTATAGGAGATACCGTAAAAACTATTAAGCGGATTCCGCCGGTATCTTTAAGGGATTTTTAAGGATTTCCGCGGGATATTCTAATTATAGTTTAACCCGTTTTTAACTATAAAAGCACCCCGGAAAATATAGGATAAACCTTATCGCGATTCTTAAGGGATATTTAAGGATATTTAAGGGATTTCCCTAATTATAGTTTATAGTATTTCTAACCGGGCTTATACTTAGTTTATTAAGCGATTTTACGAGGATATCTATAGTTTATTTTATATACTATAGATAGTATAGTTAAAGATCCTTAAAATTAGCTTAAAGAACTAAGTATAAAGTAGCTAGCTATACTTTTAAGAATAAATAAGCTTTTTACTATTTTTCAACCCCTATATATATTTATATATAGTAATTAGTTTATTATACTAGCTTAACCGGCGGTAATTAGTCTATAATACCGGCCTTAACTAGTAATAATTAGTTTATAGTACCGGCCTTAACCGGCGGTAATTAGTCTACGCCCTATCCCCTTATTCTTATGCTATAAAGTATAGTAAATAGTAGCAATTCTTATTTATTTAAACGGAAATCCCTTAAATATCTGCTAAGCTAAAAGCGACTATATCGTATATTTAAGTACTTATTTTATAGGAAGTTAGATACTAAACGATATTCTTTTTAGTAAGAAGCTCTTATTAGCCTTTAAGTCTAACTTTAATAATAAGCACCTTTTCCTTAACGCGCTTATAATAAAACTTTAAGATAAGTAGGCTATAAAAGCGGAAAAAGCCGCGGCCTACTAAGTATACCGGTTTAATAATCTCCCTTACTCTTTTTTAAGGTATTATACCGCGATAGCCTATAAAGCTAAATAGAATATAAAATAAGTCCCGATTAGCTAAGTTAAGACTACTACCCTCTTAAAAGCAATCCGCTTTTAAAATACTAATAAAGAATAAACTATAAAATAATAAAATCTATATAACTAAGTAAACTAAATTCGGTATTATTTAGATAGATCGATTATCCTTTAAATAGAAAAAGTAAAGATAAGCTAACCTTAAAACTATCCGGCTCCTTACCCGCTAAATACCTTTTAGATTAAGCTTATAATAAAGTTACTCTTTCCTTAAGACGATAAGCTTAGCAGATATTTCTACTATATACTACTAATAAAGTTTAGCTTAAAGGCCTTAACCGGAAATCCGCCTTAAAGGATACTTAGTAGTTTCTTAGTTTAGTATTACCGTTTAGCCTTATCCGCTATAGCCGCGCTAATTAAGGTATTTTCGGGACTCTTAATTAATAAAAACGAGCCTCTTACGCTAAGGGTCTTATAGCGTACCGGATTTTAAGACGCGTATAAAACGGAAGGTTAAGCGCTTAGCGAGAGTATTAAGACTAAGACCTTAATAATAAGCAATAAGGACGCGGTAAGCGATACCTTTAGCGGGCTAAACCTATTTATATTTAGCGCGTAGATACTAAGACTAAG
The DNA here is from genome assembly GCA_027405785.1 of Ophiocordyceps robertsii. Lineage (NCBI taxonomy): Eukaryota > Fungi > Ascomycota > Sordariomycetes > Hypocreales > Ophiocordycipitaceae > Ophiocordyceps > Ophiocordyceps robertsii. Next base: position 64,332 of record JAPEBW010000172.1, read on the forward strand.
TATAGCCTTAAACCCCTTAGTAAGAATAATAGCAATATTAAACGAATAATTACTTAATCTCTTTTTAGTATTAAAAAAAGAAAACGCGCTTACTAAGCCTTAAGAAAAACCTTAATTATAAGCTAAGGATATAAGGAGATTTAACTTATTAAGACCTTTAAAAGTATCCTTTAACGAAGTTTAGGAAAATAATAAGGCTAATATATTTTAAGAAGTAGACCGTTTTATTAACTTTATCCGCTAAAACGCTAGTAAAAGCGAGGCCTATGCGGACGAATTAGCTATTTAATTACCCTTCTTCCTTTAAGGAAATATAGTAAAATAGTATTTTAAGGACTTTTTAGAACTATAATAAGAAGCACTTAGCAAGCTTAGCGTTAGACTAAGCTAATAAATATCCGCCTTATAAAAACGGTTTAAAATCCGCTTAAATATAGCAATATAAGCACTTAATAAAAGGTACTTTACTATTAAAGATATAGTAATAAGATCCGACTTTAAGTCTTAAATATCGCGCTTATAACATAAAGCTAAGGCCGCGCTTTATTAGCTAGATTACTTAACTATAATAATCTACTAAAAGCTAGACGTTTACTTATAAGAATCCTTATAACGTTTAGCAAGGAACGAGGATATTAATAGATAGATTAACGAATATAAGGAAATTCTTCCTTAGCTATAAGTTAAATATACTTTAGGATCTTAAAAGTACTTACTAGCGCGAAAGAAATAAGTTTAACTTATAAAAAGGTAAGGGCCAACTAGCTATACCTTATATATACTTAGAGGATAGTTTAAGACGCTTTAGCTATCTATTAAAGGCTTACCGGGATTAAGGGTTATGTTTTTAGACCGCTTAGTAAAGACGGATATACCTTAAGCCTTATAGCGCTCGCTAAGTTAAGGAAGAAACCCGCTTAAATAGCTAAGAATATAAGTTAAGGTTCTTCGGCTTAAAAGAAAAAGGACTTTCGGGACTATATACTTACTAACGCTAAAGCTAAAATAGGCATACCCCGCGACTAAGGTAAGAACTATAGTAAAGACTAATAACTATTTAAAAGATAAAGAGTACGATATAAAAGGAGCTTAATTAAATACTAACGAAAGCTTAAAGGAAACCGTAATCTATATTATAGTAAACTTAATATAAGAGGCCGATAAAGCGTGCGGATTTTACGGCAAAGCATTCCCTTTAAAGAATAAGCTTTATTAATATATTAAAGATAAATACCCCCTTAACCTTAACTAAGACGTTGCTATATAAAGACGTAGCTTAGTATAGTAAGTAGTTATTTAGAAGCTATAAAGCGTTTAAATAGTTAAGGCTTCCTTTAATATTTAGCTATTAAACCTTAATAAGCCGTTATAATTTACCTATATACGCTTACTAGTTTATAAAAAAGAAGGGCCTAGGATAAGTATTAAAGCCTATACGGATACTAAGGCAAACTAAAGCCTTATTTAAGCTAACTTAGTAAAGACCTTTTAAGATATAACTATAAACTCCTCTTAACGAATTCCTATTTAAAGAGTAAGAAGAATAACTACTATTAAATAAGCGGAATTTACCGCTTATATACTAAGAAGGCTAGATAGTAACCTTCTAGTTATAAAGGTAAGGATTAGCGCTTAAATAGTAAAACGCTTAGCGGCTAATATATTACTTAGCTAAGACTTTTTAGTTCTTTATTAAAAGGACCTTATTAACTTTATATTAGTCTTATAAATCGGGGCTTATAAATAGATTAAAGCCGAAGTTAAGATAGTCCGGCTAGGACTAGCAATATATAGACGGGTAATTTACTTAGTTATTATAACGATTTTAGCTAGTTTTAGCTACGCCTTACTTATATAAGTCTAGGCGCCGCTATTAAGGCATAATATAATATTTTTCCCCGATAACCTTAAGCTTACCTAGATAATAATATAAAATTATATAAGCTCTATAGCGATAAACTATTTTAAGGAACTACTAATACTCTACTAAGGCTAAAAAGTAAGGATAATTATAAACCTTAATAAGTAGTTTTAGCTATATAAGGAGGTCGATATTACTACTCCCTTAGCAGAAGCCCTTATAAAAAATCTAGATAAAATAGACCTTACTAAAGACTTCCTATAAATAGATCTTACTATAAACTATAAACTTAGAATCGGCCAAACTAAAAACCTACCTAAACTTACTACTAATAAGGGCGTCCGGATTTACGCTAAAGACTTAGAATACGTATTAAAAGTTTAAGATATCCTTTAATCGTTTCCCCGCTTTTAAAAAGACAAGGGAGTAGTATATATAAACGAATCTAAATATATATATATTCCTTTAGTAAAAAGATAGTAATACTAATAAGTTATATTAAGATTATACTTATTAAGCGATAAAGATAAGAAGGTAGTAGATATAATATTTAGCTTACTAACCGCATAAGGCCGATTAAAACGAGTTTATAGGCTAACCCTATTCGTAGCGCTAGTATTTATAGTATAAAAGATAGTAAACGGAAAGGAGAAGGGATAAGTAGTTATAGACTTATAAGGGATTAATGCTATTATTACCTTAAATATATACTTAATGCCCCTTTAAAGCGATATAATTAAACGCCTTTAAAGAAAGAAGTTTATTAGTATAGTAAACGTATAATCGTTTTTTTATTAGTTCTTAGTTTACTAAGACTACTAAGAAAGGTTTATAGTTATAAGCTATTATAGGCTAAAAAGATTACTAATAATACTTATAGGCTTTAAAAACTCCCCGGTATATATTTAAAGGTTTATCGATAATGTCCTTTATAGATACTAAGAATACGCGGCGGCTTATATTAACGATATTATTATCTACTTTAATACGGCTAAAGAATACCTTTAATATTAAAAGGCTATATTCCGCGCCTTTTACGACTATAATATTACTTTATCCGGATAAAAGTCCTTCTTAGTATACCTATCCGTATAGCTCCTTAGATTTAAGGTAGACGCTATCGGCTTAATAAATATAAATAAACGCGTGCGAGCTTTATAGGATATCGCGTTCTTAAAGAACCTTTAATAGCTTAAGAAATAGATCGGCCTTATTAAGTAGCTACGCTATATAGTCCTATATTTTACTAAGGAAGTCGATATCCTATAAAAACGAAAAACGTAGCTACTTTAATTAGGATAGGAAGAAGGAGTCCCCTTAAGGGGCTAAAGACGGGCTCGATACGCCGCGAAAGCCGCTTTTTAGCCTACTCCGGAAAAAGAAAAGGCCTTTGCGATTTTAACTAAGAAACTTATTAAGCCTTAAACGATTTATTACTTTAACCTTACTTAATAACTATTTATTTAAATCGATATATCCTAAGAATACGGAGTAGCGGCTATAGCGTTTTACTTAAAAGAAGGTATAGAATAAGATAAAAACCCTACTAGCCCGGACTAAGGTCTAGCTTATTGTTTACTTAAGCCGCGCCCTTTAAGGCAAAGAACCTTAATACTAGCTTACGGAACTTAAAGTAGCTAAGCTAGTATAGGTAATATATAAGCTATATATTATAGTACTATCCGTAAAAACGCTATAAGTAGTTATCTTTACTAACTATATAAGCACTTATAAAATCGTATACTAGAAATCCCTATTCTTTATTAGTATAAAATCTAATAATAAGCTAGTTTTTATATCTTAATACTTAAGCTAATTCCTACTTAAAGTATGCTATATTTTAAGCGTTAAAAACGTTATACTAGACGCGCTCTTATATTTACCGTATTAAGATAATAAGCTAGTATCCTTAAACTAAGAAAGGGAATTAGAATATATTTAAGAAGATAAGATAACGGACCGCGTATTCCTTTATACGGAAGTATTAATTAAATTACCGCTCCGCTAGAAAATAATTAACAGATATATAAAAGATATATAGTAAATAAAAATTATAACATAGCTTAGCGATAAGGACGGGGTCCCCGGACCCTTATTCTTTTAGTTATAGGGGTTGCTATACTTTATAAAGAACAATAAACGCCGGAGACTATATATCCTTAAGACTTACGCTAAAGAGATCGTTAAAAACGCTTATACTAAATACTTTTATACTAGCCGCACTTATATATAGTAAGACCTATCTAAAAGCTTCTTAATCTTATAGCTTAGTAGATATATAGATAAGGTTATAGATAGCTACGATACTTACTACTATAACTAAACTAATTAAGGTAAGATACTAAGATAGCTTATCCCGATTTAAAGCTTACTAGTTTTATACTATATAATAGCAATAGACTTTATTACCGGGCTCTTAATAGTTTAAGCCGAACAATCCTTATAAAAAGATCTTATAAAGAACTTCTTTAATACCTTACTAACTATAACTAATAAATTCTTAAAAATATATCTCCTTATCTTAAGCAATAACTAGTTTATAGCGGAAGACTAAGTATAAGCGTTATATACTTAACTACTCCGCGCTAATTAAGGGATTTTAAAAAGAATAATCTTTAACTAAGATATAAAGTTTACCTTAGCTTTTTAGCGGACCTTATAGCAAGCCTTTAAATCGAAGCTTTTTATATTTACTACTTAGTACCCTTAAACTAACGGCTTATCGGAAAGGCGAAACTAAATTATAGAAATCGCGCTATAATTCTTTACCGCTAATTTCCTAGACTTACGCTAAACTAATACGCTAGTCGCCTTTTAGTTTAGCCTTAATAATTCCTTCTCCTTAGTAATTTACGCGGCCCTTAATAAGCTTATTATAAGGATAAAAATAAATAATAGCCTCCGGTTCCTTAATAGCTACTTATACTTATAAAATAAAGAGGTCTTATAAGAAAATGCTAAGTTAGCTATTGCCTATACTTAGGCCGCTATAAAGGATAAATACGATAAGAAATACCGCTTACTAAAATTTAAGCTTAGCGATTAAGTTTAGCTATAGCTTAGTAAAGACTACTATATCGTAGATAGTAAACTAATAAAGCTTTAAGAAAGATATACTAGGCCGTTTTAAGTTATCGCTAAAGTAAGATAGCTTATATACCGGCTAGATATAAAAAAGTCCCTTAATATTTATCCGGTTATTTTAGTAGTATAACTACGCTTAGCGGATAAGCTAGCTATACGCTTAAGACGAGTTTAAAATAAAAGGATACCTTACTTAAACGAGTAAGAAGTAAAACGAATCTTATAAAGCTATATAATAAAAAAAGGCAGCGGAAAGCTAAAAAAAGAGTTTCTTATAGCCTAAAAAGGCTAGCTAAGTAGCTATAACTTATAAGTAAATAAAAAAGCGGTCTTCTTACTAAAGATCGTAAAAGCCTTTAAAAAAGCATAAAAAGAATTAGCTACTTAAGTAGTTTAAATAAAAGCATAATACGCGGCCTTTATAACTTAATATAAAACTCTCCGACTAAGAGAATTAAGCGGTTAGGCCTAAGTATAAGACTTAAAGGCTATTATAGGTTATAAGAAACTATAACTTACTATACTTAAGGTAATTAGTTATTTTAATAATAATATACCGCCGTTTACCTTAAGTAATAAAGCCCTTTTAGCCTTATAGCATACTTATTTAAATTCTCTCCGCCGCTTACTTTCTCTTTTTTCCTTTCTTTCTTTTATAACTATATTTCCCTTTACCGCTAGCTATAGCCCGCCGCACCTCGCTTACTCCTATATATATAACCTTTACTACCTTAAGCTTATAATCTTTATACTCTTATTTTAAGTCCTTTTATTGTTTAATATCTCTTATAGCTAAGACTAGCTATTCCGTAATTACTTCTTTAGCCCGCTCTTTTATAAGCCCTTATGCCTTTAATATAAAGGATATAAATAAGCTCTTAAGCTTTATAAAAATAAGGCGGCTATCCTTTATAGCCTTAAGTCCTTTAGCGAGAGTTAAAACCTTTAGGTTTAAGCTTTAGCATAAACCTACGCCGCCTTTTATAGCCGCGCCTAAGCTAATAAATTCGACTTAAACTATAGTACTATAAGGGACGGCCTATACTACCCTCTTTAAATACTTAACTCGGATAACTTACCTCTTAGCCTTATACTATAGCGAGGTCTAGATAGCCGGTTTTATAGTAACTTAGCTATACCTCTTACTTAGCTCTTACTATCCGGAAGCCCTTACCGCCTATATATTTTTTAAAGCGTAGCCGGAAATCTTTATTAGCGGAATAACTAGCTAATACTTAACGCTTTAAGGTTAGCTAACCTCGCTATAATCCTAAGATTTATAGTAGCCGCCGTAGCTAGCGGAAACCCGCTTTAGCTAAATAATTAAAACAATATCCGCGCTATCCTTAACTACGTATTTAAGGCCTAGCTTAACTAGTTTATAGCCGGGTTTATAGCGGCGTCTTAAGCTACTATAGTTAAAACCCTATCTCGCTTTATATACGGTCTAGCCTATACTATAAAATCCCCTTTTTAGCCTATAGCCGCTATAAGCCTTAAAGACCTATTTAGTCCTGCTTAGCAAACGCTCTTCCCGCTTACCGCTATGCTTAGCCTAGCTATATAAAAGCGTATAAGCGCCTTACTATAGTCTATCCGCCGTCTTTCCTTAACTAAAAGAGATAGCGATAACTAGCCTTTTAATATATTCCGCCGCTTAATCCTATAAAAGCCGTTAGTAGTAACTAATATAATCCTTAATAAACCTAGCTTCGTAAGCCTATACTCCGGCGATAAGATTATAATAATTAAGAGTTTCTGCCTAGCTATAAACTACGCTAAGTTTTACTTATAGGCCTACGAAGAGTCTAAACGCAACTTAACTTTAACCTAAGTAATAAAGTTCTTAAGCTTTAATATCCGCTTTATTAGCTATACTAACTACGCGCTTTATATTCTTACCTTTAAGGCCCCTTTCGTATAAAGGTTCTTTAAGACTATTAAGCATATTTAAAACCTTAAGAGCGAGGAGTCGGGTACTAAGGCTATTAAAGACCTTATTACCCGCTTTTAAGCGGGAATATAAACGTTTAATACTTTAGTGCTAACTATACTTATTAATATTAGCGAGACGGCCTACCTTTACCTTAATACCTTCCCGGTAGCTAGACGCGCGTTAGTCGGCGGAAAGGCGTAAGTAGTAGCGCCGCGTAAAAAGAATAATAAGTTAAAAAGCCTAGTAATAAAAAGCGGGGGATAACTATAATAGTAATAGTAAGTAAGATATAATATCTTGCTTATAGGCGGCTTATAAAGCTAGTAAGTAAAATAAGAGACTTAGCAAAGGATTAAAAAACGGCATAGGAAAGGTAAGTAAGATAATAATATAAGATAAGGCCTAAATAAAGCTAGTCTCTTATAATATATCCCGCTAAGGAACTTAAGTATTCCCCGGCGCGGAGACTCCTTACTACTTAATAAAGGCCTAAATATATACCTTAAAAGAAAGTTAAAAAACTTTATTATAAGTTTTAGCTAAATACGCTAATCGCTTTAATAAAAATAAAGCTATATAACTAAATATAAGATAAGGATTTACGATAAAGCCGCCTACTAACTATCTTAAGCTACTTAGCTACTACTAGCTAGATAGGCCGAAAAACCTATTAAAAGGATAAAGATAGCGTACTATTAATATAGTATAAAGACGCTACTATAAAGCTATTACTTAGCACCCCCTTTACTTTATTCGTACTTTAAACTAATAAGGACGTTAGCTTTTTTTTCTTACTTAAAGGAGTTATTATAGAATTTAAACGGCTATGCTTAGACTTCTTACTTTACTCTTAAGGAAGCCTTATAGAACCCCGCGATAAGAACGCCCGGAGCACGCACTATAAAGGCTCGCTTAAGGAGATATAATAAATATTACTAGTCGGACCCCGCTAAGGTCTTTAAGATAATACTATAAAGGGTTAGGAGCCTACTTTATTATAGTTTACGATATCTTTAATTATAAGAGATACCGTAAAAACTATTAAGCGGATTTCGCCGGTATCTTTAAAGGATTTCTAGGGATTTCCGCGAGATATCTTAACTATAGTTTAACCCGTTTTTAATTATAAAAGCACCCTAGAAAACATAAGATAAAACTTACCGTAATTTTAAAGGGATATCTAAGGATATTTAAGGGATTTCCCTAACTATAGTTTATAATGTTTTTAACTAAGCCTATACTTAGTTTATTAAGCGATTTTATAAGGATATTTATAGTTTATTTACGTACTATAAATAATATAGTTAAAGATCCTTAAAATTAGCTTAAAGAACTAAGTATAAAGTAGCTAGCTATGCTTTTAAAAATAGATAAGCCTTTTACTATTTTTAAACCCTTATATATATTTACGTATAGTAATTAGTTTATTATACCGGCCTAACTAGCGGTAATTAGTCCGTAGTACCGGCCCCGACTAGTGGTAATTAGTCCGTAATACTAGCCCCGACTAGCGGTAATTAGTCCGCGCCCTGTCCCCTTATCCTTATACTATAAAGCGTAGTAGAAATCCCTTAAGTATCCTTAAATATCCCTTTAAAAATCGCAATAAGGTTTATCCTATATCTTTTAAGGTGCTTTTATAATTAAAAATAAGTCGAACTATAGTTAAGATATCCCGCGGAAATCCTTAAAAATCCCTTAAAGATACTAGCGGAATCCGCTTAATAGTTTTTATAGTATCTCTTATAGTTAAAGATATCGTAAACTATAGTTAAGTAGGCTTTTAACCTTTTTTAGTATTATCTTAAAGACCTTAGTAAGGTCTAACCGGTAATGTTCGTTATATCTCTTTAAGCAAGCCTTTATAGTATATGCTTCGGGCGTTCTTATCGCGGGGTTTTATAAGGCTTCCTTAAGAGTAAAGTAAGAAGTCTAGGCGTAGCTGTTTAGATTCCGTAATAATAAGTTTATAGTCTTAAAGGTCTTTTCTTTTTTAAGCTAAAAGACTTTAGCTTATATCCTTAGCTATTTAAATAGGTTTCCCCCTTAACTTAGTAAATACTATAAAGCTTATAGTATATTTACCTTAGTTATACGGTTTAAGAATATAACTTATAGTCTTAATAAGCCTTTAATAAATAGTTAAGGCGTCTTAAACTATTCTTTAAGTACGTATAAAGTATAGCTAGTTAAGCCTTGCCTTTTTATAAGTTAAACTTATTTTTTTTATACTAGTAAGTACTTTTAAAATCTTTAAGTATATTTAGCTTATAGCTATAAAAGAATTTTCTTATATTTATTAATCTATCTATTAATATTATTATTTCTTACTAAATAGTATAAGCATTTTTATAAATAAATATTAAGCTTTAAGTAAATTACTATAATTAAGTAATTTAGTTAATAAAGCGCGGCTTTAGTTTTATATTATAAGCGCGATATTTAAAACTTAAAGTTAAACGTTATTATTATATCTTTAATAGTAAAATGCTTTTTATTATATACTTATATTGCTATATTTAAGCGGATTTTAAACCGTTTTTATAAGGCAGAGATCTATTAGCTTAATTATATACTTAGCTTACTAAGCTTTTTTTTATTAAAGTTTTAAAAAGTCTTTAAAATACTATTCCGCAGCGCTTCTTTAAAAGAAAAAGGGCAATTAAATAGCTAGTTTATTTATATAAGCTTTACCTTTATTAGCGTTTTAGTAAATAAAGTTAATAAAACGGTTTACTCCTTTAAATATACTAGCTTTATTCTCTTTTTAGACTTCGTTAAAGGATACTTTTAGTAGTCTTAATAGGTTAAATCTTCTTATATTTTTAGCTTATAGTTAAGGTTTTTCTTAAGGCTTAATAAGCGCGTCTTTTCCTCTTAGTACTTTTTAAAGACTAAGGAATTATTTATTCGATATTATTACTATTCTTACTAAAAGGCTTAAGGCTATACTTAATCTTAATATTTATATACTAAGTATAAATAGGTTTAGCCCGCTAAAAGTATCGCTTACTATATCTTTATCGCTTATTACTTAGGTCTTAATCTTAACACTCTCGCTTAGTGCTTAACCTTTTATTTTATACGCGTCTTTAAATCTAGTGCGCTATAAGGCTTTAAGCGTAAAAGGCTCGTTTTTATTAATTAAGAGTTTTAAAAACACTTTATTAAACGCGGCTAAAGCGGATAAAGCTAAATAAAATACTAAACTAAGAAACTACTAAATATTCTTTAAAGTTGATTTCTTATTAAGGCCTATAAACTAAACTTTATTAATAATACGTAGTAAAAATATCCGCTAAGCTTATTATTTTAAAGAAAAAGTAGCTTTATTACTAGCTTAATTTAAAGGGTATTTAAAAAGTAAAAAGCTAAAAGAACTTAAGTTTAGCTTATCTTTACTTTTTTTAACTAAAGAATAATCGATTTCTTTAAGTAGTATTAAATCTAGTTTACTTAATTATATAAACTTTATCGTTTTATAATTTCTTCTTTATTAGTATTTTAAAAGAGAATTGCTTTTTAAAAAGCAGTAGTTTTAGCTTAACTAAGTAAGACTTATTCTATGTCTTATTTAGCTTAATAAGGTATTGCGGTATAATACCTTAAAAAAAGGTAAAGGAGATTATTAAACTAATATACTTAGTAATCCGCAGTCTTTTTTACTTTTATAGCTTACTTATCTTAAGGTTTAGTTATAAAGCGTATTAAGAAAAAGATACTTATTATTAAAGTTAAACTTAAAAGCTAATAAAAGCTTCTTATAAAAGAAAATGTTATTTAAAATTTAACATTTTAAAAAATAAGTGCTTAATTATATAATGTAGTTACTTTTAGCTTAGCGGATATTTAATAGATTTCCGTTTTAATAAGTAAGAATTACTACTATTTACTACGTTTTATTATATAAGAATAAAAAAATAAAGCGCAGACTAATTACTACTAGTTAAAGCTAGTACTATAAACTAATTACTATTAGTTAAAGCCGATATTATAAACTAATTACCGCTAATTAAGCCGGTATAACAGACTAATTACTATATATAAATATATATAAGGGTTTATAAATAGTAAAAAGCTTATCTTTTCTTTAAAGTATAGCTAGCTACTTTATACTTAATCCTTTAAGCTAATTTTAAGGATTTATATCTATTTTATCTTATTATTTATTATTAATATATAAAAAAATTATCAATATCCTTATAAAACTACTAAATAAACTAAGTATAAGCTTAGTTAAAAATACTATAAACTATAGTTAAGGAAATCTCTTAAATATTCTTAAATATCCTTTAAAGATTATAGTAAAGTCTATCCTATATTTTTTAAAGTATTTCCTTAGTTAAAAATAAGCTGAACTATAGTTAAGATATCCTATAAATATCCTTAAAAATGCCTTAAAAATGCCGGCGGAATCCGTTTAATAGCTTTAATAATATCTTTTAAAATTAAAAATATTATAAACTATAGTTTAATAAGCTTTTAAGTATTTATAGTTATATTTTAAAAACTTTAGCAGGGTCTAACTAGTAATATCTATTATGTCTTTTTAAGTAAGTCTATATAGCACGTACTTTAAGCGTTTTTATTATAAGGTTTTATAAGGCTTCTTAAAAGTAAAGTAAGGAGTTTAAGTATAACTATTTTAATTTTATAATATTTACCTTTTTAAGCTACTTAACCGCTTTTAGCTAAATAAGCTAAAAGACTATTAAAAGGATAAGAATAGTATACTGCTAATATAGTATTAAAACGCTACTACGAAGCTATTACTTCGCGCCTTTATACTTAACTTTTACTTTAACTTAATAAAAATAGTAGTTTTTCTTTTTTACTTAAAGGAGTTATTATAAAGTTTAAGCGGCTATGCTTAAACTTTTTACTTAGCTTTTAAATAGCTTTTATAAAACCTTATAGTAAAAACGCTTAAAGCACGCACTATAAAAGCTCGCCGAAAAAACGTAATAAATATCTTTAAGTAAACCTTATTAAAGCTTTTAAGATATAACTATAAGTACTTAAAAAGGCTATTTAATTATAGTTTATAACGTTTTTAACTATAAAAGATACTATAAAGGCTATTAAGCGGATTCCGCTAGTATTCTTAAAGGATATTTAAGGATTTCCGCGGGATATTTTAATTCTATTTTAGCCCGTTTTTAATTAAAAAAGTACCTTTAAGAATATAAAATAGACTTTACCGTAATTTTTCAGGGGTATTTAAGTATATTTAAAGGATTTCCCTAATTATAGTTTATAGTGTTTTTAACTAAGCTTATACTTCGTTTATTAAGTAATTTTATAAAGATATTTATAGTTTATCTATATATTAATAATAAATAGTAAGATAATATAGTTAAACATTCTTAAAATTAGCTTAAAAAACTAAGTATAAAGTAGCTAAAGATACTTTAAAAAAAAGATAAGCTTTTTACTATTTATAAACCCTTATATATGTTTATATATAGTAATTAGTTTATTATATTAGCTTAACTAGTAGTAATTAGTCTATAGTACTAGCCTTAACTAGCGGTATAACGGAAAACTTATTTTATTAGTAATTCTAAGTACTAAGTGTACTAATATTTAATAAAGTAAATACTGCTAAATATAAAGAAGTAATTAATAAAGTAAATACCGCTAGGTATAAGTTATAACTATTAAAGTAAATACTAGTAGTTATTAAGAAAAACAATATAGCTTAGTAGTTAAAGATAGCTACTATTAGCTATAAGCGGTATAAGTTAAATATGCTTATAATTAGCTTAAGTTAGCTTTAGCTAGTAATAAGATTAATATTAAATAAATCGACTAATACCTTATATAATCAACTAATACTTTATATAAAGCTAAGATAAGAGGCCTTCTTTTAAAAGAGGATAAAATCTTATAAAAGGTTTTAAAATAAAGATATTTAGTCTTATAAGCTAATTATAAGTAATAAAGCATATATTACTTATAATTAATAATAAAAAATAGCGTAAGCTATATTTATTAGCTTAAAAAGTAAGTTAATAACCGTATAGGTTATATAAGATATAAGTTATAAAT